>PVJC01003334.1:30006-71517 GCA_004026665.1 Murina feae
CATAACACAAATAAAAAAAACATTGGAAGGAATACACAGCAGATTAGGGGAAGCTGAGGATCGAATCAATGAATTGGAAGACAGTGTTGAAAAAAATCACTCAATCAGAGAACCAAAAAGAAAAAACGATTAAAAAGCAGGAGGACAGCTTAAGTGAGCTGTGGGACAATGTGAAATATAATAATCTTAGAATAGTAGGTGTGCCAGAAGAGGCAGAAAGAGAGAAATGGTAGAGAATGTGTTTGAAGAAATAATGGTAGAAAACTTCCCTAACCTGGTAAAGGAAAAAGCCACACAAGTCCAGGAGACACAAAAGTCTTCAAGTACAAGCAAGAAGAACCCAAACAGGCCCATGTCCAGATATACCATAATTAAAATGCCAAAAATTAAAGACAAATAGAGAATCTGAAAGGCAGCAAGAGAAAAGAAAACTGTTACCTACAAAAGAGTTCCCATAAGGCTGACACCTGATTTCCCATCAGAAACTCTACAAGCCAGAAGGGAATGGCATGAAGTACTCAAGGTAATGGAAAGCAATGATCTGAAACCAAGATTACTATATCCAGCAAGGCTATCATTCAAAATAGATGGTCAAATAAAGAGCTTCCCAGACCAAAAAAAAAGGCTAAAGGAGTACATCATCACCAAGCCAGCATTACAAGAAATGCCAAAGGGACCGCTGTAATGAGAAGAAGAAACAGAGAGTGAAAGCTAGGCATTCAGAATTAAAATGTCAATAAATAATAACCTACCAATAATAACCCTTAATGTAAATGGCTTAAATGCTCCAATCAAAAGGCATAGGGTAGCTGAATGGATACAAAAACATGACCCAACTATATGTTGTCTACAACAGACCCACCTCAGAACAAAAGACAAACACACATAAGATGAGAGTGAAGGAATGAAAAAAAATTACATGCAAATAGAAAAGAAAAAAAAAAACACACGAGTAGCAATAATCATATCTGACAAAATAGACTGTAAAATGAAGGCCATCAATAGAGACAACAAAGATCACTGCATAATACTAAAGAAATAGATCCAGTAAGAGGATATAACCCTGCTAAACATATATGCACCCAATATAGGCTCACCTAAATATATTATTTAAAAAAAAACTTGTAAAGGACTTTAATGGAGAGATCAACAACAATACAGTCATAGTAGAGGACTTTAACACCCCACTGACTTCACTGGATAGATCTTCCAGACAAAAACTTAACAAGGAAATAGTGACTCTAAAGGACACACTAGATCAGATGGATTTAATTGACATTAATAGAACATTTCACCCCAAAGTAGCAGGATATACATTCTTCTCAAGTGCACATGGGTCATTCACAAAGACAGACCACATGTTAGGACATAAAACAAGTCTCTATAAGTTCAAGAAGATTGAAATCATATCAAGCATCTTCTCAGATCACAGTGGAATAAAATTAAAAATCAACTACAGTAAAAACACCAAAAAACATTCAAGCACATGGAGGCTAAATAGCGTGTTATTAAACAATGAATGAGTTACCAAGGAGATCAAAAAAGAAATTAAAAGCTTTCTGGGAACAAATGAAAATGAACACACGACAACTCAAAGTCTCTGGGACATAGCAAAAGCAGTCCTGAGAGGGAAGTTCATGGCACTATAGGCCTGCCTCAAAAAATAAGAAAACTCAGCAACAAACTATTTAATTTAAAGAAATAGAAAATTAATAAGAAGAAAATCCCAGAGAATGTAGAAGGAAGGAAATAATAAAAATTACAGCCAAAATAAATAACATAGAGACTTAAAAAAACAATACAAAAATCAGTGAAACCAAGAGTAGGTTCTTTGAAAGTACAAACAAAATGGATAAACCATTAGTCAGTCTCGTCAAGAAACAAAGAGAGAGGACCCAAATAAATAAAATCAGAAATAAAAGCAGAGAAGTAACCACTGACACCACAGAAATAAAAGGATTATAAGAAAATACTATGAATAGCTATATGCCAACAAACTGGACAATGTGGATGAAATGGACAAATTCCTAGGAAAATAGAACCTCCATAAACTGAATCAGGAGGAATCAGAAATCCTGAATAGACCAATAATAACTGATGTGATAGAAACAGTAATAAAAACATGCCCAGGAAACAAAAGCCCAGGTCCAGACAGCTTCACAGGGGAGTTTTACCAAACATTTTAAGAAGAGCTAATGCCTCTATTCCTCAAACTATTTCAGCAAACCCAAGAGGAAGGAATACTTCCAAGTTCTTTCTATGATGCCAGCATTATCCTAATTCCAAAACCAAATAAAGGCACTACAAAGAAAAATAATTACAGGCCAATATCCTTAATGAACATAGATGCTAAAATTCTCAACAAAATATTAGCAAATCGCATCCAGCAATATAGTAAAAAGATCACACACTATGACCAAGTGGATTTATTCCAGGGATGCAAGGCTGGTACAATATCTGCAAATCAATAAACAGGATACATCACATAAACAAATTGAAAGACAAAATCAGATGATCATGGCAATAGATGCAGAAAAAACATTCAACAACATCCAACAACCATTTTTGATAAAAACTCTCAGCAAAGTGGGAATAGAGGAAGCATAGCTCAACATGATAAAAGCCATATATGATAAACCTACAGCCCATGTCATACTCAATGGGAAAAAAACTAAAACCATTTCCCCTAAGAAGAGGAGTAAGACAGGGCTGTACACTGTCACCAATTTTATTCAGCATAGTACTGGAAATCTTAGCCACAGCAATCAAATTAAAAATAAAAGGCATCCAAATTAGAAAGGAGGAAGTAAAACTCTCATTATGCACAGATGACATGGTATTGTACATAGAAAACCTTAAAGACTCCATCTAAAAACAGCTAGATTTAATAAATGAATTTGGCAATGTAGCAGGATACAAAATCAGCACCCAAAAATTGATGGCTTTTTTATATACCAATAATGAATTATCAGAAAGGGAAACTAAACAAATAATCCCATTTGCCATTGCAACAAAAAAAATTAAGATACTTAGGAATCAACTTAAGCAAGGAAGCAAACGTTCTATACTTGGAAAACTACAAGGCATTGAAAAAATAGAAGATGTAAACAAGTGAAAGAACATACCATGTTCGTGGATTAGTAGACTCACCATCATTAAAATGTACATACAACCCAAGGCAACCTACAGATTCAATGCAATCTCCATTAAAATACCAACAGCATATTTCACAGACCTAGAACAAATACTCCAAAAAATTATATGGAATAAAAGAAGACCCCGAATAGATACAACAATCTTGAGAAAGAAGAACAAAGCTGGAGGAATCACAATACCAGATATCAAGTTATACTACAAAGCCACCATAATCAAAACAGTCTGGAACAAGAACAGGCATATAGATCAATGAAACAGAACAGAGAATCCAGAAATAGACCCAAGCTGTTATGCTCAATTAATATTTGACAAAGGAGGCAAGAGCATTCAATGGAGTCAAGAGAGTCTCTTCAGTAAATAGTGTTGAGAAAATTGGACAGACACATGCAATAAAATAAAACTAGACCACCAACTTATACTATACACAAGAATAAAGTCAGAATGGATAAAATACTTAAAAGTAAGTTGTGAAGCCATAAAAATCCTAGAAGAAACAATAGGCAGCAAAATCTCAGACATCTCTCGTGCTAATATGTTTACAGATATATCTATCAAGGTAAAAGAAAGTAAGGAGAAAATAAACAAATGGGACTACATCAAAATTAAAAGCTTCTGCACAGCCAAAGAAACCATCAACAAAATAATAAGAGAACCCACTGTATTGGAGAACATATTTGGCAATGATACATCTGACAAAGGGTTAAGATATATAAAGAACTAATACAACTTAACAAAAGGAAGACAAACAATTCCATTAAAAAATGGGCAAAAGACCAAAATAGACAGTTCTCTGAAGAGAACATGCAGATGGCCAAAAGACACGTGAAAAATGCTCAGTCACTAATCATCTGAGAGATGCAAATCAAAATGATAATGAGGTACCATCTTACACCTGTCAGAATGGCTACCATCAACAGATCAACAAAGGACAAGTGTGGTGAGGATGTGGAGAAAAGAGAACCCTAGTACACTGCTAGTGGGAATGCAGACTGGTGCAACCATTATGGAAAACAGTATGGAGTTTCCTCAAAAAATTAAATATGGAACTGCCATTTGATCCACTTCTAGGATCATAAGAAACCTGAAGCACCCATCAGAAAGAATGCGTGCACAGCAGCACAATTTACAATAGCTAAGATCTGGAAACAGCCCAAGTGCCCATCAGTAGATGAGTGGATAAAAAGCTGTGGTACATTAACACCATGAACAAAGAATATCTTACCCTCTGAGACAGCATGGAGGGAGCTGAAGAGTATCATGCTAAGTGAAATAAGTCAGAGAAAGACAAGTACCACATGGTCTCACTCATATGTGGAATCTAAGTAACAAAATAAACTGATGAAAAAAATAGATCCAGAGACATGAAAGTGTGGAAGAGAATGTGGAATCTCAGAAGGAATGTGAGGGAGGGTGGATGGGTAGGAGATAATCAACCAAAGACCTTGTATGCAATTATGCATAACCCATGGACACAGACAATTGGGTGCTGAAGGCCTGGGATGGGGGAGGATGACAGGAGTGGGCTGAAGATCAATAGGGGAGGGGGAGAAGGAGACATATGTAATACTTTCAACAATAAAGATTTATTTTCTTAAAAAGGAACTTGCACTGTAACCTAGGAGTATCAGGAAGAGACTAAAAGGCCTTAAACATGAGAGTGAGCTGATCAGCAACACTGTGGCTATGGCTCAGATTTAGAGACTGAATGGGGTGGGCGCGGGGCAAGAACAGACAGAGACTGCAGTAAGGAGCTGATGCAGAACCAGAGATCATGTGGGCACAGCAGAGAACTGTTCTACATAGCACACAGAGAGAGAAGGAAAGACAAGATGAAGGTAATGGAAGATGCCCTGGCCTTGGACTTGAGACAGCCAAGCTCCTTGTTAAGTTGAGTAAAGTAATGCTATTTCTAGTCCTAAATTTCCTTGTCTGTAAAGGACGTGATTGAATTGTGTGATGTCTAGGACCCACTCCAGATTCGAAGCCTATGGTTACTCTTCTGCCAGGAACCGTTAATAAAAATCAACTTCACCTTAAATTAAAGAAAAGATAATGGAAACTTACCATTGCGTTGGTTTGTCAAATGTAGATGAGAGCAGCAGACAGATTTGAGAACTGTTTGAGATATGGAATAAAAAGTACTTTGGCACTGGCCTGGCCAGCATGGCTCCATGGTTGGGCGTCAATTCTCAATTGGGGCACATGTCTAAGTTGTAGGTTCGATCCACAGTGGGGGGTGTGCAGGAGGCAGCTGATCAATGATTCTTTCTCATCATTGATGTTTCTCTCTCTCCCTTCCTCTCTGAAATCAATAAAAATATTTTTAAAAAACACATTTGGGCGCTGATTCCTGCACAGATTGAGATTTTAATACTGGCAAGTTTCTTGATTGAATAGCTAGATAAACTAGATGAAAATTCGGTAGAGTTTTCCATAAAATGTCTCCACATCCTTTCATTGAAATTAGGAACTCAGATGAAGACATCAGCCCCAGGAAGACAACCAGCTATTCATTGTGAACCTGCCTGTGCACCACAGATCAATGCTGACCTCAGACCTAAACACTCCACAGCTCTCATCTGGTAGACCTTTGGCATTCCTCAGAGCATTTGAATCTTCCCAGGCAACATCTTCTTAATCCACTCCTTTTCATAATCCAGGTGACCTCCTGGATATAATGAAAACTGAAAATGTAGATTTAAAAATAATTAGCATGGCTTAAATTAAAGATTCTTAACAGTTCTAGACAGGTATATTCATCTCAGAGATAGAGTTCCGGGGAAAACAATACCCTCAGCTAATAAATTAGTAACCGCTTCAGCCAAAAATGATCTAATCAAACATTTTATATAAAATAAAATTTTAAATCATATTCCTTCTACACTGCCATTTTATTTATTTACATTTGTTTAGATTTTAGCTTTCTGAGGTATAATTGACAACAGTATAAGATATTCAAGATATGTCGTATTGGTTTGATATATTTATACATTGTGAAGGATTCCCCAGATCTAGTGAATTTGCATACCTCTTGCCTCACACATTTACCTTTATGTATTTGTGTGCATGAGGACTATTAAGTTGTACTGTCTTAGAAAATTTCAGTTATGCAATACAGTGTGATCAATAATATTCACCATATTTCAAATTAGAACCTCACACCTTATTATTCTTATACTTGAAAGTCTGTACTCTTTTACCAACCTCTTCCTATAATCCTCCTCCCAGTCCTGGCAACCATTTTCTACTATTTCTGAGTTTAACTTCTAGCTTTTCTTTTGTTTTTTAGGTTTATATGTAAATATAAGTGGTAGCATGTAGTATCTGTCTTTCTTTTTCTGGCTTATTTTACTTGTCATGATGGACTTCAGGTCCACACATGCTGGAGGCAAACACCAACAAGTTGTTAGCATAATAAATGCTAAAGGTCCTCAGAAGGCTGATGGACCTTGGGCTTTAGTAAGGGCTAAAAGCTGTGAACCAATTGTTCTGTTGAGACAATGGTGGCTTAGGGCAATCCCCTAACCTGATAATCTTTTACTGTTTATCAGACCTTACCTTTGATATGCATGTTTGCTTTGCTAAAGGACAAATGTATATTTTAGTAAATAAAAAGTTATAGGTCCAGAGGTTCAGGGAGCCATTCCATCAGAGAAGGGCCTCTGCCTGGTTCCCCCAATGCCTTCCAAATTTATATTTCTTATCTAGTATAGCCATTTGCATGTGGCCCCTTCTCCAGATTCTGAATCCTTGCTGTAAAAGGTTGTAACACACACATGTTGCAAATGACAGGGTGCCTTATTTCTCATAGCTGATTAATATTCATCCATCTCACATCTTTATTTATTCACCCATTGGTGGGCACTTAGGTTGTGTCCACAGTGTGGGCTTCTGTGAATATGCTTTTATGAACATGGGAGCACAGATATCTCTTTGAGATGCTCTTTTCATTTCCTTTGAATATATAACCAGAAGTGAAATGGCTGGATAGCATGGTAGTTTTAAATTTAACTATTTGAGGAAACTTGATACTCTTTTCCAAAGAGGCTGAATCAATTTACATTCCCACAACAGTGCACAAGGTTCCCCTTTCTCCACGTCCTTGCCAACACTTGTTATCTGTACTTTTTATGATACCCATTCTGAGAGAGGTAGGTGATAGCTCATTGTGGTTCCAAGCACCTTTTCATGAGCTTGTTAGGTACTCATTTGCCTTCTCTGGAAAATGTCTACTCCATTCCCCTGCCCATTTTTTAATTAAATGGTTTGTTTTTTGCTATTGCAATGGCTTGAACCCCCTATATGTTTTGAATATATAAATATAAATATATATAGACATAAAAACAGACACATGTATCATCAGTGGAACAAAATAATGAGCCCAGAAATAAACCCATGCAAATAAAGTTAATTTATGACAAAGGAACCAAAAATATACAACACAATGAGGAAAGAATAGTTTCCTCAATAAATGGTGTTGTGAAAGTAGACAGCCATATACAAGAGTAAAAGGAGGCTCCTATTTTACACTCTACACAGTCAACTCAAAGTGGATTAAAGACTTGAACATAAGGCCTGAAACCATAAAATGTCTGGAAGAAAACATCGGGCGTAACCCCCTCAGTATTGGTATTGGCAATGATTTCTTTTATTTGACACCAAAAGCAAAGATAACAGAAGCGAAAATAAATGTGGCACTGCATCCAACTAAAAAGTTTCTCCATTAACAAAATGAAAAATCACACTCAGCAATGGGAGAAAATATTTGCACTTTATATATCTGACAAATGGCTAACTTGGGCCGCTTTTGTCTTTCGTGATTTGAGTTGTTCTAACCTCTGAAAAGTATTTCTGTTTACCTGCTTTTACTATCTGCTACATTGTAAAAAGGTTCAAACTGATATATTTTTTCCAAAGATCCTTCTATTCTCTCAAACCACACATTTGTTGGGTTTCAGGAAACGTTCTCACAACCTGATTCCAACCACATTTTAGAAAGTGAGGTTTATGCATCTAATGTTACATGGAAAACTGCCAAGTATTAACCAAATATACTTTGCACTTGCTCACTATGTACCACTTGTCAATTACCTGACATTTGTAGAGAGCACATAAGACTCCCTGACACTTGGTTGACCTGGAAATGGCTGTTCATGGATGGGAGCAGTCAGGGACAGAGGCGTGGGCTGTTTCAGGTCAAGGAAGGATGAACAAGCTACTGTAGAGCTGTGTGTGTTTGGGGGCAAGAGGAGGTGCTTTAAAAGGCCAACTTATACCATGAAATTGGATTAGCAATTGCTCAAATAATAAAAATCCAGGTGTGAGTATAGTTCCTCAGAAATGGTCTGTGTTTCCTAAGACATGGTGTGATCACCTGCTCAGGATGCCATAACAAAATACCTCAGACTAGATGGGTTAACCAGCATGCATTTTCTCACAGCTCCGAAGGCTGGAAGCTCACCTTGGGCAGCCAGCATGTCAGGCTCTGGTGAGGGCTCTGCTCTTGACCTGCAGATGGCATGCTTCTGGCTGTCCACACATGGCTTCCCTGGTGTGTGCACATGGAGAGAGATCTATCTCATACTCTCCTTATAGACACCAATCCTATGAGACCAGGGCCCTACACTTATACTCTCACTTAACTGTAATTACCTTCTAGAAACCTATCTCTAAGTATAGTCACATTGAGGTTAAGTCCTCAACATAAGGATTTGGGAGACGTACAGTTAAGCCCATATTACAAAGTAATAGAATAAAAGGGGCCTATTTCCATGATGATTTGAACACTTGTAATTATTCAGTATCTCTAGGTTCTCAAATGAGCACAACAGATGTGGGTACTATCCAATTAGTGATGCTTAATTTGACTATTGACAGCTAAATATTGGTTCTTGTGACAACCTTATTTCTTAATACAAGTAAATGCATTGCTCTGGATTCTTACTAAATCTGAAACTGTTTCTTAATATCAGTAAAAATACAAATGAGATATTCAAATAGTCAGAAAATCAACACCTTCCTGGTTCTCTTATATTTTCCTACTTGCAAAATGTTTAATGTTGAAGGCAACATAAGAACAATATTAGTTTCTATCAGCATTTTGAAGCTATTTTTCCTGGTCTAGCTTCATAAAAGAGAGAGGAAGGGTTTAAATTTTTTAAAAATTTTGTATGGGAAATCCCATATAATTGCATCATTGTGGGCCACACATCTATCCTGAAGCAAAACTTCTTTGCAACTAAATCTCCTTCAAAAGTATTATTATATCTCTATGTGCATGTTCTTTCATCAATTACATTGAATTCAATCAGATTTGTCACGTAAATCAAGAGCTGATAAATTCTAGCATGAAGTGTTGTGACCCTCCTATCCTTGATCACTAAACTGAGTTATTTTAGGCAGAAATGGGAGAGAATGGGCCCTATAATTAAAGTAACATAGCCACCAGAATCCAAATAATTCACACTGTGTTCTAGAGACTGTGAAACACAAGGTAAGGATGGGGTGGTAAGGGTGGTACAAAGGTGCATTTGCTGTTGTTGCTCACACTCAGGAGTCAGCGATGGGATCCATGTCAGAAGTTGGTGTTCCAGTTGGGGAACCTATGCCTTGACAAGGACAACTTCATCCCTGACCTAATTCAATTCCAAGTCTAACTCAGAAGTGACTTAAACTCTATATTTACAAAAACAATGTTTAAGGTTGTGTTTCCTTCATTTCATACCAGTAAAAAGTCTTCCTCTGAAGTCACAAAATATTATATGTATGGCCCCTCTAAAGAGCTTATATTTACTTGTCTAACTGTTGATACTACCTGTATGAAAATAATGTTATTTATTGATTACTAGAGGCCTAGTGCATGAAATTCATGCACGGAGTGGGAGGTGGGGGGGGGGTGTCCCTCAGACCAACCTGCACCCTTTCCAATCTGGGATGCCTTGAGGGATGTCCAACTTCCCGTTGGTGGGATCAGGCCTAAATAGGCAGTCAGGCATCCCTTTCACAATCGAGGACTGCTAGCTCCCAACCTCTCACCTGCTGATTGCCCCTAACCACTCCCCTGCCAGCCTGATCAATGCCTAACTGCTCCTGTGCCAGCCTGATTGCCCTTAACTGCCCTCCCCCTGCCAGGATGGATCCTCCAACTGTCCTCCCCTGCAGGCCTGGGTCCCCCCCAATTTCCCTCCCCTGCAGGCCTGGGTCCCCCCCAATTTCCCTCCCCTGCAGGCCTGGGTCCCCCCCAACTGCCCTCCCTTGCTAGACAACTTGTGGCAACAATCTTTGACCACATGGGGGAAGCCATCTTTGTCCACATGGGGGAAGCCATCTTGTGATGGTCAATTTGCATATTACTCTTTTGTTAGTATTGATTATGAGGACTGTATTTTGCTACTTTTTGCTATGGTTATAGGAGTCAGGATATAAAGATAGCTCCTGAATTAGTCCAAATATATGTAATTTTCTGAAGTTACATGATGAAGTTCAAAATAGGTATGCATTCGGTAAAATGAGAATAAGGTGAAAGGAGACAGATAGGGTAGGCCGTCAGGCCCCAAGGTAAGGAATTCAGTTGAGAACAGGGTTGAACACGGCTGATTCAGCACCCTGGATAGCACTATGGGTGATCCAAATAATACTTTAGAGGAGCTTTTATCTGCAGAGTTCAGAATGATGTTCTGATGTTCCGTGGCTGGTAAAAGGACCTCGTGTTTGTAATAAGCTGTGTTCTTAGCGTCTCAGACCTGTCCTCCCCTCCATTCCAGCACTTCAGCCTCAGCAGCAGTGGCCAGTGAAGCACAGCCTCCTGGCCAGCCATTAGGACACCTACACCCGGGCAAGGTGCAACCAGTGGACAGGATGGTCTTTTACCTTTCAAGGAACCATTGGCTTCTTTATGTGAATTATATTTTGCTAAGTTAGGAATAAGGATCTTAGCCCTTAACAGATATAAAACAGTCAAAGATGATTCATCTGCCTTCCTCAGTTCATCCGGCTCACACAGGGCTTCTATATGCTTCACAGCCAACAGATTTTGAGGTTTCTGATTTTATTAAAAGAACAGATCTCAATTCTCTTCTTGCCTCAGAACTCCCATTGTCTTTATTAGGTGCTCATCATAGACTTTTCTGTTTAATCATTTAGCTTATCTCTGGTAACTCAGAATGGAGACAGAGGAAACACATCATTAAGCAAGCAACCTAAGCTGTATTTTAAAGATTGGCCGTATTTTTAAATGCTGATGTATGGAAATTTAAAGTCTTACCTTACCTGACAGATGGCAAAAGAAAATGGTCACAGCATATCCTGTCCTCCGCACTTCAGTGCTTTGTCACATAAGAATAAACTTATTTAATTAATATTGATTTAACACTGACTGTCCTTGAGGCATATTACTCTTTGACACATTTTTACCTTCAAAACTGCCAAAAGTGCAAAATGTACAATAAAAAAATTCAAATCCATTTCCAAGCTCAGGGGTATTGTGGTTTGTTATCATCAATTTCCAGCTACTCCAAGAAGGTGCCGCATGTCATAGCAAGTGGCAATGTCTTTATTTATGACCTCCAGTAATTAGTTAGCTTTGCCAGACACTTCTCAGAGCATGGCCGGCTCATGCAGGAATGGGACTTTAGGGGAAGGATAAAAGATTCTGACTGTATTTGTATTATTATCTTTGCATTTGTTAAAACATGACTACTTCACTTTGATAGAACTATTAAACAGTTATTTCTAAGTAAATAACATAAATGAGACATTTGTTTATCAACTTGAAGAAGAGGAAACATTAATTATTCTTGACAACTTCTATCTGTTCATCTGAATGAGTCAATATCCAGAAACTCTTGCTCACTTAAGGTAAGACATTTTCATTTGAAAATTTGCTTACTCAACTTTCACTCTTTGACTCTATCCACATTTCCAGGAAGGCCTTGGGGAACAGTCCTTCTAATAAAACTACATTGCTCTGGGTGGAAGATGTACATATGCATTCGGAGGTCCATGGACCATCTCTGAGAGCCACACTCCATTTCCAGTCTCAGCTAGTAGACCAACAATTCCACATGTGAGTTACACTCAAATATCTTAGGTTGCAGCACCCTCCTTTGTGTCAGGTGCAGAACCCAAAATGTTCCTAACTCCAACCCCCACAATGAGTGAATGATGAGCAAGGAGACCAAATATCTGCTGAACTTTCCAAGTAGACACTGATGGGAGAAGGAGATAGGAAGCACTCAGTCAGTCCTCACCACCTTAGAAGCCATTTACTCTCAGAAGCTCTCTTTCCATATCTGAGCAAAAGCAATTGCGACATCATTCCCTAATAGTGTGAGCAGGAGCCCCGTTCCTGGGCACTGTAGAGCCAAAGTCAGAACCGTAATAGGGAAGCATCTCAGCTGTATTCCCTTTGAATTTTCATTTACTTTTATCTCTGGTAATAATGGGGTGGATTTTTAAGTCATAAGACAAAAAACAGAAAAAAATCCTAGGACCAGGATGAGCCTTTGCTCCACCTCATTTGAAGGAAAGAGCATGGTCACTCGGAACGGCACAACATTCTTGGTACATGTTTTAGGTTAAATGCTTGGGCCTGAAAAAGTTCAAGGAAAAACCAGTTGACAGATCAGAATGATTCTGAGTTAAAGTGCAGAAATTGGGGCAAATGAAAGTGAAAAGGCCATCTCTGAAACAGTCTTTGCCAGAAACAGAGTTAGTCCCCAAATCTTATTGCTGTGAGGATGTGATTTTGCAGACACTAATGCCTAACTTTTATTTCTGGAATTATTTTGCTCTCCTTTCTACTTTGCTTGTAAAAACCATGGCCCTTTCCCTGGGTTATAACCCTGTTCTACCTCCAGTCTTAACAGCCATGGCTTCAGGTCATGTCCACACTCCCTTCAAGTAATTATAACCGAGCTTGTGCATTTGGTACATTGTGGACAGAGAACTATTATGCAACAAGTCTCTGTCTGGAAGCCAGTAGGTTATTTAAGCGACTGGAAGAGTTATGTGATTATCCCAGTCCCATTCCATTCTCTGTGGCAGCTCCTCCAGTTGTCACCTTCTTCTAGGAACCCAGGGAGCCACACCTCAGCCAAGACATCTCCTGATGCAGCGTCAAAAGGAAGGTTTTAATGGGTCTCTCAGCATCACCTTCAACCATGAAAGGTAGTCCTTTGGGAAAATGCCCCATCACAGTCCCAAAGCTTCTGACTCTCATCACATACTTCCAAAAAAGCAGGAAACATTTGTTTTGGAAAAATTGGAAATATTAATCATGGTTAACTATTATTCTCAAATAAATCATCTCAAAATATGTGTGCTCCTTTTTACAGAACACATTTTGTATTATTTCTTCAAACATAACATGTCGTGCTTACAAAGTTCAATTAGAGACATCTGCTTACAAGCTGAGCTAACTCATTGTTTAATATTTATGTGAAAGAATAGAAAGAAGGGGCTGCATTTGGATCTGCCTCCAATGACTCATGCAGTTTTAATTGTTATTGTCAATAATTTCTGCTCCAAACTATTAAAAGGACTGGGGGGAAATATAAACTTTGAAGTGTTATATGGTTATATTCAAACTTTATATTTTGATTCTTTCTCAAAGTTAAAGATTTGATACAAAAGAATATTGCAAGCATAGGGAGGATAAAAACCATTGTTGTAATATCAGAATTGTTAGTAATATTGGTTGGACTGGAAAATGCAAAAGCAATTTCTAAACATTTGTCTAAACTCTAGTCTCCTGATGTCTTAAATATTATGCCTCATTGTTCATTGCATAGAAAAAATAGACCAAGGCTACAATTTTGGCAAATACCTAAAATAGGGGGAAAAATCAGACCTGGGAAGAATTATCTTAAAGCTCTGGAAGGTATAGAAGGGCCTTCTATTTCCCTATTGAACAACCCACAAATATCAGCCTTCTGAGACTTTCTATATACAGATTGTTATATGTCCACCTTAAGTAACAAAATATAATGATTCATGAACCACACTCAGATGACCACAAGCATCCCTGAGTGTTTCATTATCTATCCTTGTGTTCAGATTGATTTATGGGCCTTGGGTTCCTCGTTTCCTCACCATTAGCCCTCATTATACTATGTGAGTCCCCGAAGTCCTCAGCTTACTGCTTCTGCGGAGGAGGGACAATCCTGCCCAGCTGTGCTGAGCTAGTTTTCACTACCACTAATGTTCTACCAGAACCTATGAGTAATGTCACATTTCATGATGTCCCAATAAAAACATTTGCTCCTTGGCAGGGCTAGTACAGAGCTTGATGGAAAAACTATAGCAGTCCCCCAGGGAGGAAAGGTAACTGAGAGACTTTGTCAGGAGAAAAATTGAGTACTTGCTTAGGCTGACACAGCAGATCAAAAGAAAGACAAAAGAATGAAGTAATCGGGTCATGACCCAAAGACTGACAGACATTCATTAATTTACTCTACAATATGAGCACCTACAGCATCCCAGACATTGTGAAATTGAATTGTCCTGTCTGTTGGACACAATCCCTCAGAGCCAGGATGTCTGGTATGAGTTCCATGTTTCTGCTTTCCTGAGCTGTGCAACCTAATAAAAATTGCTTAAATTTATGAGGCCCCTGGTTTCTAATCCTATAATCTATGCCATAATATATCTATATAACACTGCATAACATACATTTATATAATATGGTCTATATAATAATCTCCCAAGCCTCAATTTATTTATATAAATTTATGGAGAGTGATATAATAGGAGGCATTTAGAAAAACACATTGATAGATGATAGATACAGTAAATAGATGATAGATAGATGATAGATAGATAGATAGATAGATAGATAGACAACAAATTCCTAAGAGTAGGACATTCTCCACATAAACACTCATGTATTCACTATAGCAGAAAGGCAGATTCTCACTGCATCCAACTAACAAGTAAATGTCATCTCCACACTACCACCTCATGGATCAAACACAAAAGTGAACAGGAAACATATGGGCATATGTAGTTCTGTAGGACATGATCTTCAGCATCATGGTCAGATGATATTGAGACATTAGGAAACATGTCTAAAACATATACTCTAGGATAAGATACTGTCATTCAACAGAAATCTCTCAAACCATCAGTTTCTCTCTATTTACAGTCTCTGAGAATATTCGAACATATTTACAGGATTGGTTTCTCCTATGCCCATGTGTTGCTGAAGTAACATTCCCCTTTCTGCATTAATACAATGTGTTATCATTGCTTGAGGAGCTGAATCCATTTAAATGAAAAATACAAGAATGTAATGTAAAACAACCAGAGAGGTTACTTACTATACTCTCTACAGGTTGTCCTATACCTCCTCACTTGTATCTCAAAGTGGAAATGGGATGCCTAGGACCAAATATTCTCAATCTAATCTAATAAAAGAGTAATATGCAAATTGACCCTCACTCCATTACACCAAGCCACGCCCACCAGCCAAGCCATGCCCACCAGCCAATCAGAGTGGCTGTATGCAAATTAACCCAACCAAGAGGGCGGCTAGGAGCCATGGAGCTAGAGCAAACAGGAGGCTTCACTGCCTGCCCAGGCCTCCACTCAAGGCAACAAAGTTTCAATTATAGAAGATAAATAAACCCCAGAATCCTGATTCCAGCCAGCCTCGCTGAGACATTAGGTCAATGGGAGCTGTGGGCAGCCTTAAATCGGCCCTCAGCCCCTCACTCAGGCTGCTCAAGCACCCCAGTAGGGACCCAAACCCTGAAGGTGCTGTGGGAAACCTGAAAATGGCCCTCAGCCCCTCACCCAGGCTTACCACACCCCCATGGGGTGAGGGTTCCCACTGGGGGGCTTGGCCAGCTTGAAAACAGCCATCAGCCCCTCACCCAGGCTGGCCAGGCACACTAGCAGGTGGAAATCCCCCAAGGAGTCCCAGACTGCAAGAGGGCACAAGCCGGCTGAGAGACCCCCCGAGTGAACAAATTTTTGTGCATCGGGCCCCTAGTCCTTAAATATCAACTATTAGGTAATCTACCTTTGCTACCCAGAATGAACACTGAACAATGCCCTTTTCAGCCCTTGTTTTCAAGCACTAGTCTGTTCTCCCACAAGTTCCCACAACTACATGACCTTCATGGCCCATCTGGTTCATGTCATGTCATAGCCAAGAAGTTGTCCAAGCAGCTTGTCTAATAATCCTTTCCACTAACCCATCTCCTATTATTTATTGATGTTTTGTAATTGGCTCCTTTGGAGAGGGAGGCAACCAAAGCCCCATTTCTTAGTGAACGAAGAACATCCCTGAAAAAGAGTAAATAAATTTTTTTAAAAAAATTGCAGAATGAATAGATTCAAAAATTAAAAAGAAGAATCATGGAGTCTCTCCAACCCAGGCCTCCCAGCCACCTCCCACTAAAGCCCATTTGTGGGCCAGGAACCCCATTCTATTCCTGAGAACATATCAGAACTCTCTTCTTTAAAATAAAGGATAAATGAAGAATAAAATAAAAGATGATGAGTGAAATAGGTAAAGAAGATCAAAAGGTATAAACTTCCAGTTATGAGATAAATAAGTCCTGGGATATAATGTGCAGCATGGTGTCTATAGTTAACAATATTGTATTGTATATTTTAAAGTTGCTAAGAGAGTAAATCTTAAAATTCTCATCATAAGAAAAAAATCATAACTGTGTATGGCAATAAATGTTAACTGTACTATTGAGGTAATCATTTTGCAATATATACATATATCAAAGCATTATGTTATACACCTAAAACTAACACTAGGTTTTATGTTAACTGTATCTCAATATAAGAAAAAAGAATTAAGTCCAGAAATGGTGGGGTTTTGAGTTTCCTCTTAATATTTGCTACTAGTATTGCCTATCTACATCTATCTTACCTCATCCTCTGCCTCACAGTTCTGCAAAGGTGAGGACTGATTATCAATATTATCTTGTTATGCCCGATAATCTTACCACCTTGCTGTGTACTACACATACACACACACACACACACACACACACATCTATTTTCTTTCAAAAATCTATTGAGATATTACCTGCATTTGCAGAGCTCCACTGTGAACAGGGTTTACAAATATTAGCTTCTTTTTCTGTGGTTAGGCATGACACACTCACTCCTCACCCTCTCCATTCTTCCCACCGGCACCTTTACCCCCAGTTCTTCCAGTTTCCTCCCACCACTCCAGGCTGACAGTGAAGTCAACAGCACACATCATATGTGCCACTTTTTCCAGGAATAACTTAGGTTCTCATTCCATCTCAGCCTTCTTGACTCTTTGACCATATTATGCCAGTTTGGTATCCCAAATGTCAATAGTATTGACAAGGAGAGAGTGTTTATAAAAGAAATGGCCACTTTTAAGCTCAATTTTATGTTCACCTTCTCGATGCAAATGAGGACCAAAGAACATACTAATTATTATCTAGTCAGGAATGAAATCTTACAAAGAACAAAATTATATTTAGGTAATATATTGCCATTTGAGATACCATACTGATTTATGGCAATGCTTCTCCAACTTTTAGTTTACATAATCATTATCTAGGGAATTTGTAACAAATGGAGAATCCTAGTCTGTACCCTGAGAATCTATGAAGCCTTGAGTTGTCCCCAAAATATGGGCATACCAGAACCACATTCAGAAGAATATTGGATTATAATCAAGAGAAGTGTGTGAATTTATGATTTTTCTCTTTAACTGACATCATTTCTCTTACATTAATATCTCCTGTGGTTATATGACACAGAGGTTTCACCAGGGGGAAAAAAGAATAGAGAAGAAGTGACATCAGAGAAATGGCAGCATGAGAGAGCCCTTGACCTCTCCCTCTGAAATTTCAACAAATTAACCAACCATAATTCAAGAAAAGGATCTCTGTTCTACACAGATGCATGCCTGAGAGACCAACATATTGAAACATCTAAAGGTGGGTAACTGGGAATAAACAGAGAGATGAGAAGGAAGGAAAGTGCAGATGGCCTGCAGATGCAGCCCTGCAGCTAGGAGCTTGAAGCTTGGCTTAAAGAGTGGAGGAAGCAGGCATCAGCAGGTGCTTTCTTCAGCTTGGAGGAACAGGGAGCTGTGGGGAGGGGAGAGGGTTGTGGGGAAGGAAGCCCAGAAGGGCTGGTGGCAAGGGAACAAACAGTATCTGAGTCAGTATATGTATGACAGAGCATGGGGTTCTGCCATGTGCCTCTCCACTTCCAGGCCAGGTGGGTAGTGCTTTAGACAAAGAAAAGAAATCACAGAGCCCTGCTGCTGCATTGACTCCCCAAATTCACTTCTCATTGCCCTTGGAGTCTGAGCTAGGAGCATATGACCTGTAAACCAAGAGCTATTGCAGTAGAACTGTTGTTTACCTCTCTGATCCCCAGGAGGGGTGCTTTGGGTGGGACCTCAGAAAGGCCAGCATTCACCATTACAGTGAGGACAAAACAAACCTTACCCCCAAGCAATATGGCTGTACTGTCTTATGGAAGCCATGGAGGTCCAGACTGGAAGATCGCAAAGATAAAAACATCTTGTGATTCAACACCCTCTAGTAGAAAATAGTAGAAAGACTTCTTTAGAGGAAGCTGCTATTGGCCATTAACATAGACAGATATGAATAAATGCCTAGGCAAAGGAGAACAACAAATATCATGAATAACCACAGTAATGAGGATGACCAGAAAGAAAATGAAAACTCTCCAGAAAGCAAGCTGGAACACATGGAAATATATGATATAAATGACAGAGATTTCAAGATTGCAGTTCTGAAAATACTAAATGAAGATGTGAGAAAATGCAGACAGGCAACTCAGTGCACTCAGAAAACAAATCCATGAACAAGACAGTACTTTACATAAGTGGTGGAAACTTTAAAAAAGAATCAATCAGAAATCCTAGAAAAGAAGCATGCAGTTAAGATTAAGGTGAAGTACTGAGCATAGAAAACAGAGCCAACCAGATGGAGGAAAAATTATTGATATCAAAGATATAAATCTATAAATAATGCACAGGGAAGATGAGAGAGACCTGAGCATAAATAAAAATGGAGGAACTCTATAAGAATTATCTGACTCCATCAGAAAAAGCAATATTATAATTAAAGACATTCCAGACAAAAGGCAGCAGGCAATGGAGAGTCTATACAAGCATAGTGGATGAGAACTTTCCCAACCTATAAAAAGAAATAGATCCTCAAATATAAGGAGCAAAGAGAACACCCATTTCAATCCAAAGAGGCCCTCTCCAAGGCACTTGGTATTACAACTGTCAAAAATTAATAACAAAGAAAAAATTCTCAAAGCAACCAGAGAAAAGAATGAAGTGACCTACAAAGGAAAATCCATCAGAATATCATCCAACTTCTCAATAGAAACTCTACAAGCCAGAAGAGAGTGGAACCAAACATTAAAATGTATGAGAGAAATTACCAGCCACAAATAATATACCCAGCAAAATTACCTTTTAAATATGAAGGAGAAATAAATATGTTCCCAGACATACAGAAGCTTGGTGAGTGGAGGGGGTGGTTATCACCAGAAAACCTCCATTGCAGAACTACCTGAAACAAAGAACATAATATCACAACTCTATGAATGAGGTCACCAAAAAACTTACAGTACAAACAGCGTAAATTTATGACAACAAAAACATATAAGGAGAGAGAGTAAAGGTCTGAACTGGCAAAGGAAGATGAAGATCAGATAAACTAAAAAAACTACTATGTATATGCAAATTTATTTTTTATAAACCTAATGGTAACCACACACAAAAATCCCCAGAACAGTCACATAGATTATAAAAGAAGAAACAGAGGAAAGAGGTATGGAATACCACAAAAGAAAAACAACAGACAGAAACATAAAGGAAAAGAACCAATGGAGGCACAGAGCTACCATCAAACAAAAGATGAAATGCTATAGGAAATCCTTATACATCAATAATTACCTTAAATGTAAATAGTCTCTATTCATCAATAAAGAGGCACACAGTAGCAGAGTGGATCAAAAACCAAACCTTAACCATTTGCTGCATATTGGAGACACAACTAAGCTGCCAAACCAAAGGTGGATTCAAAGATAAAGGGAGGGAGGTTGTGGGGAACAGAAATGAGTTTCAAGTAAGTAACATCCACACAGATGCATGCCTGAAAGACCAGCGCATTGAAACATCTAAAGGTGAGCAACTGGGAATAAAGAGAGAGATGAGAAGGGAGGAAACTGCAGATGCAGCCCTGCAGCCAGGAGCTCGAAGTTCGGCCTGAAGAGGGGAGGAGAAACAGGTGTGGCTATACTTCTATCTGACAAAATAGATTTAAAGGTAATAAGAAACAAAGATGGACACTTTATAATGATAAAGTGGGCACTATATAAGAAAACATAACACTTCTTAACATACATTCAACCAATCAGGGAGCTCCAAAATATATAAAAAGAAGAAACAGATCCAAACACAATCATAGTTGGGGAACTTAATACTCCATTGACAGCTCTAGACAGACCAACCAAACAGATAATCAACAAAGAAATATCAGCCTTAAATGAAACACTAGACTCAATGGACATAATTGATGTTTATCAAACCTTTCATCCCAGAACATAAGATTATACATTCCTCTCTTGTGCACATGAAACAGTCTTGAGAAGAGACCATATGTTGGGTAACAAAACTAGCATCAACAAATTCAAGATGATTGAAATTATAGCATATTCTCTGAACACGATGCCTTGAAATTAAAAATCAACTGCAAAAAGGAAGTAAAGAAACTCACAAATATGTGGAGATTAAATAGCATATTATTAAAAAATGACTGGGTCAAAGAAGAAATAAAAGATGAAAGCAAAATATATATAGAGACAAATAAGAGTGACAATATGACATATCAAAATCTCTGGGATGCAGCAAAAGTAGTAATAAAGGGGAAGTTTATATCATTACAGGCCTATCTCAAAAAACAGAACTATCCCAAGTAAACAACCTAATCATATCTTAAAGTACTAGAAAAAGAACAAAAGAAACCCAAAGTAAACAGAAAAAGGAAATAATAAAAATTAGAGCAGAATTGAATAAAATAGAGAACAAAAAGACTATACAAAAATTAATAAAAGAAAGAGCTGGATCTTTGAAAAGATTGATAAGATTGACAAAACCCTGGCTAGATTCGCCAAGGAATAAATGGAAAAGACCCATATGAACAAAATCAGAAATGAGACAGATGTCACCACAGACATCACAGCTACACAAAGGATCATACTAGAATACTATGAAGGACTATATCCCACCAAATTCAATAACCTAGAAGAAATGCATATATTCTTAAAAATACATAACCTTTGTAGACTAAATCTGAAGAATTGGAAAACCTAAATAGACCAATCAGTAGTGAGGAAATTGAAACAACCATAAAAATCTCCCCAAAAATAAAAGACCAGGACCAGGTGGCTTTTCCAGTAAATTCTACCAAAAGTTCAAAGAAGACTTAAAACCTATCTTTCTGAAACTCTTCCAAAAATTTGATGAGACAATGCTTCCTAACACATTTTATGAGGCCAACATAACCCTGATACCAAAACCTGGCAAGGATGACACAAAAAAGGAAAACTGCACACCAATATCTCTGATGAACACAGAAGCAAAAATCCTAAACAAAACACTAGCAAATCAAATACAACAGGACATCCAAAAACCAATACATCACAGTCAAAAGGCACAAGGATGGTTCAACATATGCAAATCAATCTGTGTAACACACCACATTAACAAAAGAAAGGATTAAAAAATCATATGTTCTTATCAACAGATGCAGAAAAGGCACTTGATAAGATGAAACATGCATTTATTATTAAAACACTCAATAAAATAGGAATACAAGGAAAGTACCTCAACATAATACAGGCCATATATGACAAACTCTCAGCTAATATCACACTCAATGGTGAAAAACTGAAAGCTTTTCCTCTAAGATCAGGAACAAGACAAGGATGCCCACTCTCACCACTCTTATTCAGCATAGTGCTGGAAGTCCCAGCCAGCGCAATGAGGCAAGGGAAAGAAATAAAAGGCATCCAAACTAGGGAGGAAGAAGTCAAATTGTCACTTTTTGCAGACGACATGATTCTGTATATAGAGAACCCTAAAGACTCCACCAAAAAGAAAAAAAAAACTATTATAAACAATAAAAAATACAGTCAAGTTGCAGGATACAAAATCAATGTGCAAAAATCCATTGTCTTCCTGTATACTAACAAAACTTCAGAAAAAGAAATGGAAAACACAATTTATTTTGCAATTGCAACCAAAAGAATAAATTTAACAAAGGAAGAATTATATACTGAAAATCACAAAGCATTATTAAAAGAGATTAAAAAAGACACAACAAAATGTAAAAATATGGTATGGTCATGGATTGGAAGGATCAGCATATTTAAAATGGCCATATTACCCAAAGCAATGTACAGATTTAATGCAGTCTCCATCAAATTCTCAATGTCATTTTTTTAAAGAAAGAATCAGTGGCAAAATCCACAAAGCCTACACTCATAAAATAGACAACCCAAATGAGCATCTAACATTTGAAAAAGTACTCCATTTAATTAATTTTTAAAATCTTGATTTTAATAACTATATATTTTGCCTAAATAAGCTAGGAAGTTTTTATTTAAGGGTAGTTGTACATAATTTTATATTGGTTATATTAGTTTCAGATGTACAATAGAGTGATTCCACCTTTTTATACCTTACAGTATGATCACCCCACTAATTCTAGTGACAATCTGTCACCATACAAAGTTGTCACAATATAAAATATAGTACCTTTCACCTCTTTTACCTATACTGTTCCCTCTGACAACCATTCCTTTGATCTCTGTTTTTATGAGTCTGTTTTGTTTTGTTTGTTCATTTGTTCTGTTTTTTAATATTCCACAGATAAGTGAAATCATAGAGCATTTGTCTTTCTCTGCCTGACTTATTTCACTTTTCCTCTGGGGCACAAATTGCTAGATTTTATTTTTGTATCACTATGTAATATTCCATTGTATATATACAGCACATCTTTGTTATCCATTCATTTATTGATGGACACCTAGGTTGCTTCCATATCTTGGCTATAATAATAATGCTGCAATGAACACAGGGAAGCATATTTCTGTTTGATTTAGTGTTTTCATTTTCTTCATATAAATACCCACAAGTGAAATTGCGGCATCCTGTGGTTGGATTTTTTAAATGAAAATGCTCAAGTTTAGAAAAGGGACTTTAAATTGATATTATCATTTTGGAGAACAATTTAGCAATACCTTATTAATGTATTCACTAAAAATATAATTATTAAACCAAGCCTGACCTTAGGCATTGGAGATACAAAAGTGAACACTATTTCTTAAACAGGAACATATGTATTTACCACATATATTTAACTGCAAAATCTAGTATACAAAAGAGCATATACATATGGTATGATTTCATTTCAAAGAAAATAAATGTATGTATTTATACATGTCCTAGAGGCCTGGGGCACAAATTTGTGCATGGGTGGGGTCCCTTGGCTTGGCTGGCAATTGGGCAGTGGGAGGCGGGGGGGTAGGGAAGGGCAGCTGGCCAGGGGGAGGGACCACAGGAGGTTGGCTGGCCGCAGGAGAGTGGCTGTGGAAGTGCACTGACCACCAGGGGGCAGCTCCTGCCTTGAGTGTCTTGCCCCTGGTGGTCAGTGTGTGTCATAGCAACCACACGACCAGTTGTTTGGTCGCTTAGGCTTTTATAGATATAGATAGAAAAAAATTTTTAGACAGTTATACATTAAAGTATAATGTGAGGAAACTGAGACAGAGAATCAGGAAGATTGAAGGAAGGGAATTTATTCTGCGATCCTGGATGAAATCCAGAGGCCTCGGGGAGGAGCCGCTGGAGTCACACAGAGAGGGAGTAAGAGGCGTTTTCTTTACAGCTGTTCAGTGAGGGCAGGGGAGCATGAGTGTGGGCATTCCCGCCTGGGGGTCTTCAGGTTCCCAGGAAGGAATCTGTCCTCTGTCTGCTAGCTGACCTTGTGGAGTCATGCATCAACCCCTCGACCCCCTTCCGACCTAACATCCTAGCCTTTTTGGTGATGGGGCACAGGTTCGTTCTAGCTACTTCCAGCTGACCAGGGCTGATGGGGGTGGGGGGTCAAAAGCTGGGGTCAGGTAAGGCAGGTGAGAGGTCAGAGAGTAGCTGAATGTAGGGATGGAGCAGGAGCTGATTTACAGTCACCTGTGACACCTCTGAGATCCAGGAGCAGATGAACTTAAGGAGGCAGGGGGCTAGGAGAAAAAAAGATGCAGGTGAGAATTAGGGGCCCTGTCATGGGTAGGACTCAGGTAGCTGAGGGGCTTTGGAACCAGCCGAAAGGAGAGTTGTTCTGGGAGTGTCTTGCACGTAGTTCTCCACTCAGCTCAGTCAGGGTCTGCGCGTTTTGCTTCACCACTCCGGACTCGTTGATGTGGTAGCAGCATTGCTCCTGAAGGAATATGCAAGTCCCTCCTTTTTTCTGCTGTCAAGAGATCTAAGGCATGCCAGTTCTGTAGGGGTACCTGGGCTATTTATGTCACTTGCCACTTTAGGGAGGCTAAAGAGGTGGTTGTGGACTCCAGGCTAACTGGAGTTGGTCATTGAGGTCCTGAGCAGTGACCAGACTCTTCCTGAGCATCCTTCCCACTGCGAGGCTTACCAAGGTAGCGATACTCACCCCCAGCATGACAGGGAGGGAGGCGGCCTGACGGGCGGGTATAGATTGCTCAGGGTCTGGGGGAGAAGGAAGAGGGGGAGGGCGACTGAGGAGGACCTTGGGGGTCGGTTATGGCTTGGGCAGGAACCTGTCTGCATGTTCTCAGAGCAGCTGCCTGAGTAGGGACAGACGGAAGATCAGCACCCAGGAGAGGAGGATCAGTAGGGAGACGGTGGTTGAGCAAGAAGGGTTTCCCGTATGGAACTTAAAAAGGACTCAAGAAGGTGGGGCTTTTTGGTGTAGCCCGGATTCTGGTCAGGGCCATGGGCAGGAGTTGCAAATTTCTAGAGAGAGTTTAGTTAGATGGTCTTTAAGAAGTCCATTAATTCTCTCAATCTTACCAGATGACATCAGGATTTTGAGGAACAGGAGATGGAGTCGCTGCATGCGAGAGGGGGCAAGGAGAGATAAGGATTGGTGGGACAGAAGATCCTGTAGTCTGTGGGTGAAGGAGACCTGTAAGGGTTGTTGGAGGCAGATTTTTTGAGCCTCCTTGATGACAATGGCAGCTCCAGCCAGAGCCCAGAGTCAGGGCTGCCATTCATGGACCGTGGGATCAAGTTGTCTGGACAGGTAGGCTATGGGGGTGAAGGTTAGCCCTAGGGGCTGGGTGAGGACCCCAATAGCCATCCCCTGTCTTTCATCAGTAATTAGTTGGAACGGCTTAGAGGTGTCCAGGAGAGAGAAGGGGGAACACCAGGAGGGGATCCCAGAGCTTAGAGAAAGACTGACGAACGAGGGAGGGTGAGGAGAGGGGGTCCGAAGGTGTTTCTGTAGTGGCCTGGTATAGGGGCTGGGGGAAATGCAGGGGGAGGAGGGTGCAGGTCCCGCAGCCTGCTCCCAGGCCTCCAGATGCTTGGATTTTAAAACTGCTGCATTTTCCCTAGAGATAATGATCTCAGTCAAGGAAGTTGTTCTTTGGGAAAGGTGGAGAGGAGGAGGGGCGTGGGGCGAGAAGACGATGAGGTCAGAGCAGTTTTCAGAGCATGAAAGGGGTGAAAATATTGGCCTTTGGGATCTAAAGGCTCAGTGAGGGGTCCCCTTGTCATGTAACCTGGAGGCAAGAGTACTCAGTGAGCCTGAGAAAGGAGAAAATTTCTTTGTCAGAGGAGGGGACAGTCTTAGAGAAGATAAGGATATAAAGAGTTTACAGTTCCAGGAATGGCTTGGCCTTGTGGGGTTGCAAATTTGGCCAAGGAGGGATGGGGTGTAGCTTGCTTTACCGGCTTTGCCACCACTGCTGCTGTCGCTGCTGGCCAGTGGGCGGGACCAGCGAGGAGAAGGGAAAAACAAGTTAAAATCATGCTCTCAGAGTCTGCTGGGGACTATGAGAGGAAAGTGTAAGGATTAGGGACCACCGGGTGGATTTGCCATCAATACCCATAATCGAGATCACCGAAGGAAAGTAGCCCTGGGCTGGACAGAGAAGGCAGCCCCGTGTCGACTAGAAAGAAGACCCACTTACTTGCTACCTTTAGCGTTACCCTGGGATCAGCGAGGGTGATGGGGGGTCGTCGAGTCTGGGCTCCTTCAGTCTTCCGCCAGTCCCAGCATGGCTAGTGGCGGGTCATGACCTGGAAGGGCAGTCCCTTTTTCAGTGGCCACTTTGACTGCATGCCTGGCAGGGTTTGGGTGGACCAGTGCCTCCATTTCCGCATTTGTCCCCAGGTGGCGTTTGTCCCCCATTGCACCCCCATCGCACACAGCCCACTCGGGGCCATGCACGGCTGTCATCAGCCTGCAGGGTCGCAACCAAAGCTTGAGTTCACGGGTCCACCTTCTGTCAAGGCAGGCTGTCTGCCTGCTCTTACAGGCATTAAAAACCTTACAGGCCATGTTCACTAGATCTCGGACCAGGGGTCTGAGGGAATTTCCTGGAGAGAACAGAGGAAAGGAGAGGAGCTTTGTACACATGTGTGCTTACTGTCTGGGGACGCAGTTGGGGATGGGAGAGAAGCAGTTGGGGGGCTTCGGTTAGGGTGGGGGGAATGGTGGACTCCTGGGGGAGTTGGCATCCAGAGGGAGGGAGGGGGCATGGGGCCTGGCCTCTCCACACCCATCCTTGGGCTTCTGTAGCAGCCGTGGCCATGGAAGAGAAGGGGAGTGGGGAGTTGGTGTGCAGAAGAAGGGAGGAGGCATGGAGCCTGGCCTCTCCAGGCCCATCCTTGGGCTCCTATAGCGGCTGCAGCAGGCGGAAGAGAAGGGGAGAGAGCAGGGAGTCAGCATTGCCTGTCAGGGGAAGGTTCAGTAGGGAGGGAGGAGGACAGGGTGCAGATGGTGAGGCAGAAGGAGCTTTTTGTAGGGAGGTGGAGGAAAGATTTTCAGAGGCTCAGATAAGGCCGAGAAGAGTGAAGCAGTGTCAGTAGGCAGAGAAAGCTTAGGGAGGGGTAGAAGCACAGACAGAGAAAGACTTGGAGAGAGGTCTGGGGCCACTTCCCAGTTCACTGGCAGAAATTACTGAGGTCAGCGAGGATGTTAAAATCAAGGGTCCATTTCCAGGTCATCATGACCCATTGTTGAATTCGCAGAGGCCATGTCGCGTTGCAGAAGTAAATGACAAGTTTAGGACCAAGGTCTGGAGACAGGCCTAGCTTCAGCCAGGTTGGCCAGCAGGCACCTAGAGGTGTGCTCGGGTCAGATCAGATTTAGAACTTCAATTCCCCATGCTAGATGCCTGAGGTTGGTAACTGAGGCTGAAAGGCCAGCATCCCAGCCGTTCAAACCACAGCCACGGACAGAAGAAAGAAGCCAAGGAGGAACAGACATCTCCACTACCTCCCAGGGTCCGGAGAGTACCCTTCCTGGAAGGATCCGGAGAAGGAGCGCTCTCTGATGCGGGCTGCTGTTCGTTTTTTTGTTTTTTTTTTCGTTTTGTGTGGTTTGTGTTTTTTTTTTACGGGCAGAGAGGCTGGCAGAGACCTCAGGGATCAGCAGGGGAGGCGGGGCTTACCACTGAAGTTACTGCCAAGCCAGGCAGAAGCCAGGCCAAGGAAAGAAGCCAGGAGATCCTGAGCTGCGAGAGTAGGGAAAGGGGCACCCTGAACTGTGGAGGGATGGGAGGATGGGGTGCTCGCTCCACCCAGGTTTCTGGCATCAAATGTGAGGTTCGAGGTGCAGGAGGAAACTGAGTCAGGGAGTCAGGAAGATTGAAGGAAGGGAATTTATTCTGCACTTCTGGGCGAAATCCAGAGGCTCAGGGAGGAGTCCCACGGAGAGGGAGTAAGGGGCGTTTTTTATACAGCTGTTCAGTGAGGGCGGGGGAGCACAAGCTGTGGGGCTCCCGCCTGGGGGTCTTCAAGTTTCCAGAAAGGAATCTGTGTCCTCTGTCTGGTAGCTGACCTTGTGGAGGCATGCATCAACTACTCGACCCCTTTCCAACATAACAGATAACAGTATGTAATTTTAGTTCTAAGCTTATTCTCAGTTTTCACCTGTTTTTTAATATCTTCCAAATGCAAATTGCTTTATATAAAAAGCTCCTTTTTGCTTATGGATTTTTAAATTAAACTTCTTTTATTTTGAGATCATTATAGATTCACACACAAGTGTAAGCGAGAATACAAACCAACCCTCTGTACCCCACACCCATGCTCCTTTAATGTTAACATCTTCCAAAAGGATAGTCAGTGTCCCCCAGGGCGTTGACATGACAGCCCGGCACAGAGCCTACCATCACAGGGTGTCCTCTTGTCCTTCACAGCCAGCCTCTTCCCCAGCAGAAGCCGTCTGACCCTGGAAGCACTAATAGCCATTGCTCTATCGTTTTCTCTGTAAGAATGTTATGTAAAGTGGTTCATATAGCATGACACTTTGGAGGATTGGCCTTTTGCACTCAGCACAGTTCCCTGGAGAGTCACCTGGGTTGTGTGTGGTGTCACTAGTTCATTGATTTCCATAAATGATCATTTCCTCGGTATGGATGTCTCACGTTTTGTACAGCCAGATTTGTACAGACACCAGATTTTTTCCCCAGTGTTTAGCTATTGCTCTCAACATCCACATATAGTTTTTGTATAAACAGAAGTTTTCATTTCTCTCAAAGAAATATCGAGGACTTCCAGGCCACGTGGTAAGTGGTCTATTTAATTTAATTTCAACAACACTTTCAAACTGTGCCCAGAGCATCTGTATCATTTCATTTTCCTGTGAGAAGTGAGCACTGTGGGAGCAATCCAGTTTCTCTGTGTCCTCACCAGCACTTGCCTGGCTCCTTACCTGCCACCCACTGACACCACAGTGAGGGCGGCCTGGGATCAGTTTGTGAAGCAGGATGTCCTGGCTCCACTGGGTGCCCTCCGGTGTGGCTGTGTGTGGACGCCCATTCAGGATGACCATTTAGAGGCCAGCAGCAATGCAAGTCCTAGGTCCCTGCTTGGCCTTCCTGATGCCACCCTGGTAAGATGCTGGGGCGCCTCATTGAAGTGACACATGGGAGGTCTGGGCTCCTGCCTGGCTCTTGTGTAGTTGAGGATGCAGCTTCCGTCATTTTCTGCGTGTTTGGTGGGAATAAAATGGTTTTGTCTGAAAGTCTCCTGTTTTGCGAGGCCCATCTTTCCTGGCCCTCTCAGAGAGAAGGGCCTTTGTTGTGGCTTATGTGACCTGCACTCGGCATTTCTGAGGCACTGGCTTTCTCAGCAACTGGAATACCTGAGGCCAAAATCAACCCAGGACACATTGTGGTGTGTCTTCTGGGTCCTGCAGTCTCTGGCCAGGCTTCTTTCTCTCATCCTCTCAGAACTTATGTTTGTTTTATGGATAATGTCCAAAGTTTTCAGTTGTACATGGTGGGAAGAATATAGAAAAGTATGTCTACTCCATATTCCAGGACCAGAATCACTAAAATGTGCAAAATGTATATGTTCCCCCATGCCCCATGTGGTTCAGTGTTCAGGATCTGGAAGAGGAGCTGCACACAAGTGAAAGAGACGAGACAAGAAATAATAATTTGGAAACTGGGGGGCCAGGTGAGAGCCCATCCCAAGAGGATGGACTCAGCTTCTTCGCAGGCCTTGCCATCTTTTTATTCAGTTTGGGATACACCCATAGCCCTTAGGCAAGCAAGTTCCAGTTACACACACACACTAGCTTATCAGTAAGGATTTACATGACTATCTGGTGGGGAAGTTGCTTCAGGTCCCATTGTCTTCACTAAACAGTGCCTGTATAGCTCTGACCTTTGCCAGGGATTCAAGGGTCACCAGCATTCCAGGCTCCTTGTCCACAACTCTCTGCTACAGAAGACAATAGGCAGCTTCCCACACTAAAAACCCCTTTATAATACAACTAGAGGCCCAGTGCACAAAAATTTGTTCACTGGGGGGGGGAGGGGGTGAGGGTCCCTCAGCCTGGCCTGTGCCCTCTTGCAGTCTGGGATCCCTCAGGGGATATCCACCTGCTGGCTTAGGCTCACTCCCCGGGCGATCAAGCCTAAGCTGGTAGTCAGACATCCCTCTGGCAGCCTGGGAGGCCTCGGGGAATGTCCATTTGCCAGGAGGGAGCAGGCCTAAGCTTCAATCAGACATCCTTAGAGCTGCTGAGGAGGCGGGAGAAGCTCTCACCATCACTGCTGTGCTGGCAGCTGTCAGCCTGGCTTGTGGCTGAGCAGAGCTCCCCCTGTGGGAGCACACTGACCACCAGGGGGCAGCTCCTGCATTGAGCGTCTTCCTCCTGGTGGTCAGTGTGTGTCATAGTGACCAGTCATTTCCAGTCATTCTGCTGTTAGGGTCCATTTGCATATTACCCTTTTATTATATAGGATGTATATATCCATTGGGAAATGCATTCCAGTCTGCGTGGAGAGGAGCAGGTGTACTGCTCTAGCTTACAGACAGAGCTACAGCAACCCCCTCTGTGTAGTCTGTACAGATGATCTGCTTTGCAGAGACTACCCACTCCACTGGGAGGGATGGGCTTTTTAAAATTTATATTTAGTATTGAAAGTATTACAGATGCTCCTATTTCTCCCATCTATCATCTCCTCCTCACTCCTGCCCCCTCCCCAGGCCTTCATTTTTTTAAGAGATAAAGCTGAGTTGTTTTTTTGTTTTGTTTTTGTTTTTGTTTTTGTTTTTTTAATATTTAGGTCAGTGATTATTGAACCCAAGTTCTAGCCATCAATCTTCCTGATTGTTTCTGATGTGTTGGCCATTGGAGCTTGAACTAGGTGTCGAGGGTCCTCCCCTTTGTGCACACTTTTGAACACCCTTCCTTTCCCAGGAGGGCACACAGCTTTCCCCTGGGCCGTCCATTCCTTTAACAGTTTAATTTGAAGCATTTTACCTTCACTCCTTCATGAATCCAATCATTTGAAACTTGACATTTTCACAGGAAACTGGCCCCACTCTCCAGTTATGAGGTTGCAGTAACTTTGCTGGCTCCTTAGGAGGCCCCTTGCCACTTTGCTTCTGGATTGCTACTGACTTACCAAACTGCAAAGAACTAAGTAATCCACAGTTACACACAATTATTTGGGGCAGCAATGCAGTGAAATAACACCAACATGTGTGACTAATTCTAATGCGGCAATAGATAGAAAACCAGGTCAGAGCAGAGTGGTGAGTGAGGGCAGGTGGTTTAAAGGGAAAAGAGGCTTCAGGTGACATGGAGAATTTAGAAAGACAGATCAGTGTACAGGGGATGACTTCAATTTGTGTTAGAGGCCATTTCATTTTTAAGCCAATACATTTTCACTGTTTTACTATCATGACTTGAGCATAGGCAATATTTGGAAAGGCGCATTTCAGGGGAATATGATTTAATTGTTCATCAGATTAGGCCAGTCTCCAAAATGTCACTTGCTGCTGAGTGCTGTCAATTAGACCAAGAGCCACATTCAGGGGACTTTAATATCAGGCCCAGGAAGATTGACACCTTCCAAGGTCTGAGGCGGCTCAAAAGGGATTTTCTTCGTGGCCCATGAATGTCATCAGTTAACCTTCCTCCTTGTCCTCAAACACAGACACCACAGAGAGTATTTGCCTTTCTGTCCCTTCTACTCTCAGCCACAGTGAAAATCAAACACATCAACAAATAAAGGTTTAAGCTGAATTTCAATGGCATTTCCAGAGAAATCTTTCAGAGTTTATTTGGTATTGGCTGTTTATAATATAGCCTCTTTTTTTCCTTTTCCTGTTTGGTGTCCAGGTGCAGGCCTATAGACTTCACCCCACCCTGGCTCTTCACATATAAGTTAAAGCCATGGGATCCTCTTGTCTTTAACAGGTTAAGAATGGAAAGTAGATGGAATCTTCATACTCTCATGCCATGACACATCAGCTGAAAATGACATAGAGAAAGGTGGTGCCCTGATCATAATAAATGTATTACAGAAGGAAAAAAAGCTATCTAACCTAATAAAAGAGTAATATGCAAATTAACCATCACTCCAAGACAAAGATGACAGTGACTAGGACAAGATGCTTGTATCGTCGTCATGGTGATGACACAGGCATTCTGCTCCAGCCCACTGGAAGAGGACCTCTCTGGGCCTGCTTGGTTGCTGCTGCCTCTGGGGTGCTGGGCCCCTGCAGGTCGGGTCTCTGGGCCTGGCCGCTGGGGTCCGAAGTGCGGAGACCCAGCCTGCAGGGTTCCCAGCACCCCAGCAGGTCCGAGCCCTGCCTCGGCACTAAGGCCTCTGGGGTCTGAGGCACAGGGACCCGGCCTGCAGGGCACCCGGCACCCCAGCAGCTTTGAGCCCTGTGGCTGTGGAGGTGCTGGTACCGCTGGGGTTGGAGGAGCAGAGATACAGCCCACAGGGTGCCCAGCATCCAGCAGCCCCAAACCCAGTCTCAGTGCTGGAGTTGAAGGAGCAGAGACACAAACCTTCAAGTGGGCCCAGCACCCAGAAGCTCCAAACCCCAGAGCCATGGAGGCACTGGGGCCACTGGGGCTACAGCAGAGACGTATCTGCAGGAAACCTGTGGAAAGGGAGAAAAACTATCATAACTTTATATCCCTTTCCACAAGATGAGAAAAACTATCATAACTTTATCTCCCTTTCCACTGACTCATTTAGTGATATGGCCCACACCTTTCTACAAGCACAGTGTATGTTATGACCACTCCCATGAAGCTCTGGTCAGAATACTGTCTCCAAGGAATAACACTACTGCGGCAAATCATCTAAGAAAGGAAACAAGCTTTAGTTGGGTTTATTCTGAAGGTCAGAGAACATGCCACCCCAACATATGCTGTGTTGTTATATTAATCATCTTGAGCTGCAGATGTTTGAAAACCAGCAAATGCAGGGAGAGGATTTCACTAAAGTCTCCTGATCTGCCTAAAATCGGACCCCCAAAAGTTTCCCTTGATGGAAAAAGTGCCATCAGCCAGTGAAGACTGACTACAAGTTGATGTCACACCCAAACTTTGTTACAAACTATCTCCCCCACCCCCATTCATCTTTCCTAAAACTCATGTGCTCTCCTCTAAGAGGCCTAGATATCCTATCCCCTTTCCCTAGGAAGAAGGTATTTAAATATGGATTCTAAGCCACCTTGGGGAGTTGTTCATTTTTCCCTGGGATCTCCCACATATACATGAGGTACGCATGTTAATGAACTTTTGTTTTTCTCTTGGTAATCTGTCTTTCATTACAAGGGCCTCTGCTAAGTACTCAGAAGGGTAGAGGAACACTCTTTTTCCTCCTCCATAATTCTATCTCAGGAAATCAAGTCCCAGGCTGAACAGTGAATTATAGGGGTGCCAGAAGAAGAGAGAGAGAAAGATATTGAAAACCTAATTGAAGAAATAATGACAGAAAGCTTACCCTACCTCATGAAAGAAATAGATTTACAAGTCCAGGAAGCACAGAGAATCCCAAACAAAAGGAATTCAAAGAGGACTACACCAAGACACATTATAATTAAAATGCCAAAGGCAAAAGACAAAGAGAGAATCTTAAAAGCAGCAAGAGAAAAGCAGGCACAATCAACTGTCAGCTGATTTCCCAACAGAAACTTTGCAGGCCAGAAGGGAGTGGCAAGAAATATTCAAAGTGATGAATAGCGAGAACTTACCACCAAGATTACTCTACCCAGCAAAGCTATCATTCAGAATTGAAGGTCAGATAAAGAGCTTCACAGACAAGAAAAAATTGAAGGAGTTCATCACCACCAAACCAGCATTATATGAAATGTTTAAAGGTATCCTTTGAGAAGAGGAAGAAGAAGAAAAAGTAAAAATAAAAATTATGAACAACAAATACATATCTATCAACAAATGAATCCAAAAATCAAATGAATAAAAAATCTGATGAACAGAATAAACTTGTGAATAGAATAGAACCGGGGCATAGAAAGGGAGTAGACTGACAATTCTCGGGGGAAAAGGGGTGTTGGGGGTGCGAGAACAGACTGGACAAAAATAGTACACCTATGGATGAGGACGGGGGGAGGGGAGGTAAGAACAGAGGGTGGGGTGGGAACTGGGAGGAGGGGAGTTATGGGAGAAAAATAGGAACAACTGTAATAATCTGAACAATAAAGATAAAAAAAAGAAATGTGACAAATAAGGTTGGTGAAGACCAGCTGTGGAATGAAACTGGGTTTCTCAAAGCGGAGTGTCTCAGAGCTTTTTTTTTTTTTAATGCCAACATTTATTTAAAGCTTCAGAACATGAGAGCTGTGCATGCCTGACTTATGTAATCACAGAATGTTGATTTCCCTCAAAAACTGTCATTGCAGTGTAAGAAAAGCTGATACAGCCGAGTCACAAAGTCCCTGCCGGTCCAGAACTTTGCCAGGAGCATGGCATGTTTACTCACTATTTCTACTTGATTGCCTTGATCACAGGAAAACTCATTTCTTAGTTGGTTGTTACCAAATTTCATTATTCACTTCTTCCAAAACTGTTTCTTAATCAATTAACAGAAGAAGTCAGTATTGAAATTATTAATGAGCAATTAAATAGAGATTAAGGAGCTATTAACCTGCAGTTCGGTGGTAGAGACTGGCTGCCTGGAGGTGTGAGAGCCTGATGGATGTAGACCCATGAGAGGCTGTCACAATGATGAAGCAAGCAAAGAGCAGGCTAATAGATTTATCCATTTCCTTTTGGCAGATTGTAATAAGATATGGAATTGTCCTGCAGATCTAGGAGTCTATAGATAGCTCTTCATTAAAAGAAGGGGATTAGAATAAGAACTTCACTCTTCTCAACTCTTACAGTCTAGTCACATGGTTAAAGTGTGTACATGTGGTGCTTATTTGTAAATATGCATGAGAGTAGGTATGGGCAATTGTGCTTGCAAGCATTGTTTTCCTTATTTTTTATTGATTTGGGGAGATAGGGGAAGAAAGAGGGGGAGTGAGAGAGAAATATCGAGGTGAGAAACATTGATGGACTGCCTCCTGCACACCCCCACTGAGGATTGATCCCATCCTTCAGGCATATGCCTTTGACCCAGATTTGAACCAACAGCCTCCTGGTGCACAGGATGACACCCAACCAACTGAGCCACACTGGCTGGGACCACTTATTCTTATTGTGTGGTCTTCCTCTGCATTTATGTATATCAGAGTGTTTCTGACTTAGTCAATGTACTAGGTATGTTTGTGTGGATATACGCTATATGCTCAACCACTGAGGGAGTCTGAGAAAGAGCAACTGGGAGATCACTGGGCTCCAGGACCCCAAGGAGCACTGTGTGGAGTCCTCTGATCGCTGGGTCAGTCATGACAACTAATGACAATGGTTCTGTTTTAACCAAAATAACCCCAGAAGCTCCTTCCTTCTTGGTCAGTATGTATACAACTTTCCATGGGGTAAAAACAGCTGCCATGACCTTAGCAACATGGAGCAGATATTACCAGGATTGAGCTTGTCAAATAGGCAGGCACTGAGTGGGCTAGGGAGGACTCAGGAGCATCATGGAGTTATAAAAAATTCACTTCTACACAAGGTTTGAAATTAGGTCTTGAGAGTGATCTTCCTTTTGGTTATAGAAAGTGATGAGATAATAAAATTAGCATGAGCCTTTGGTTCTGAGTTTCTAGGCCTTTTTCATAAGAAGCTGACTTGTAGCCAAATAGGAAGAGCACATTGTTGGGTTACCTTTCAAGACAGAAAAGAAAAGTGTCAATGTGTATCATGCCAATTACTGTCATAGGATCTCCACACACATTATTTTATTGGATGCTCATAACAGCCCAAGGTGGTAGATATGATCGTGTCTATTTTACAATTGAAGGTCTGAGGTGCTAAGAGAATTTCCCAATGTGCTACAGTTGGTAAGAGGCAAAACCTGACACCAACATCAGCATTTTTGTGTGTGTTCTACTCTAGGCCTAATTCAGGTCATAATGTTTTTGTTCAAATAACTGATTTATAAAGAGGTAATTTCCCCCAAACATATGTAAGCCTATCAACTCACTACCAAGGGGAAACTTTGAAATCGGCGCACTAAGGAACATAGAGCTACTCAAATACCCTGGTCCAGCAGGATAGGAATTCTTGTGGGGAAACTGAAGAGATTCTAAATAGAACCTGACTGTAGAATATTCTCTTTTTTTTTCTTCCTTTTTTTGAGGCAGCCAATTTGGAGTGTTGCCTTCTGCATCTAGTAAGTAAGATGGGACCCACGACTGCCTTCATCCCTTGTCTTGCTTTAGCCAATGGGGAATCAGGAAGGAGCTTTGGAGAAAGGATATGTATGCAGCAAACTTCTGAAGTGTGTCTGCAAGTGTGGATCTTAGATTAAGAACAGCCACTCTGTCTAGTTCACATGAAAACAACCACGTGTGAGAGGAGGAGCCATGTGGCACCAGGAACCAGAGCTCATGCTGGCAGCCAAATCTGTGTCTGGCACCCACTGCACTCGCATCTTCCCCGGGGTGAGGGGCAAGGGGACAGGGGGACAGGAGGAAGGAATCAAGTACTCAGACATCTAAAGTCTGGCATTATTTCTCAGCACCTGTTTTAATCCAGCTCTACACAGGAGATAAAGGGTCCTGAGCAATAAGCAGCACGAAACCAGTAAGTGATTACCTCAGAATCGCACCAAGTCTGCCTGAGCCCAAAGTCTATTATCTCTCTCTCCACCTTCTCAGCTTCGGGCCGGAAGTTGTTTACTGGGCCAGGCAGTAGGTGACTGTTACAGCTCTAAGACATGACCCAAGACATTCTGGTCTGGCTGGCACTGGATTGCATCACATGATGCAGAGTTAAGTGCTGCTGCTGCTCTCGCAAAGTTCCTGGTCGGGAGGAGTAAAAGGCAGCCTGAGAAGTGGTGTAAGAAGGCTGACTGTGGAGCTTGTGGGCATGAAAACACTATGTTCACTCTCTCCTGGAGCGTGAAGGAGTTTCCACTGAGAACTGGTCTCTGAAAGAAGGGCGGTGCTGAGAAATGGCCATATGTAGGGCTTTCCCAGCAGGGAGAGCAAAGGAACAATGACAAGGGACTAGGGCCCTGAAGGACATAGCCAGGGACATTCAAGTACCTGGGGTCACTGCAGTGGAGGCAGATAAAGAGATTGGAGAGGTGCTGAGCTAGAAAAATAGCTTTGAATTTGAAAACAGTATTAGCTGATAATAAAGAGGCTTTTATTGCAAGTAACTTGGAATGCATTCTTTACTTAAGACTATTATTTGCATAATAGAGAGTCCCACAAATTCCCTGAAAAAAAAGAAAAGAAAAAGAAGGAGTTTTAGGAGTCTTCCCTGGTGTCCACGTGGACAAACAGAGCAGATGAGGAGTAAAGGCAGGAGTGTTCTCTGATACGACAGCGAAAACAATGGACCTTCTCCTCATTGCTTGTTCTGACGGTCGTGTCAGCCTGCCACTGTGTGAGGCGCAGACCTAATGCCCTGGTGCCTTTTACTAGCAAAGGTCCACAGCTGGGAGGCAGTGCTTTGCTAGAATCCAGGTTAGGACTTAAGGAGGGACTGGGATGCTCCCTAGTTGGAAGTATGAAGTTGCACCAAGGAATCCCTGACTTCTCGGCCCCAGAGAAGAAGCCCCGGGAGACCACAGGCAGGGCTCTGGATAGCAGAAGGGTAGGATGCTCTCCTCCCTTTGAGTTCTAAAGAGAGAATCCTGAGAAAATGGATTCATTTTGCAGAAAATTCAACCAACGGGACAGTGCCAACCAAGGGCATAACCTGCAAGGAGCCCCTGGGCTCAGTGCTCAGTCCCAAGGCCAGGATGGGGATTCAGACCCAACTGGTTATAATAAGTTCTAGGAAGGCCTTGTTTTCTCTTCAGAGACCCCTTACCACTCGCAGGTGGGACAGGACTGCATCTTCAGTGGGTACAACACACAGGCAGGCGTTCTTCAGACCAGATACTCAGGTGTGTCCAAGTCTGGTTTGTGCCCAGATACAGTTTGTGCCGGGATACCTGTGGGAATGTTTGCTCAGATCCTGTTTGCTGTCCCTCCCATCCTCCATTCACATGAGAGGGTCTGGGGTTGATTTACACCTAAAGAGGCAGATGTAGTATAGGGTGCACTGTGTGCTTCTATCTATTACCCCACCCTCCAGGGACCTGATATTTGTCCCATACTTGCCAGGCCAGTGCCCTTGCTCCCATCAACCCATGCTAGCCCCATGGTCACTCAGTTTTTCCAGTGTATTTGGGACCATAGTGTTTCCCACTGGCTCCTGCTCTTCCTCAAGCTTCAGCCCACCCTTGGACCTATCAGATCTCTCCCCTTCCCTCGCCCCCACACACAAATCAAAGTCCTTTGGAAGCAGTGTGCCCTTCAGCAAGGTAACAAACTGTTCTGTCTCTGTTTCTTTAGCTCTAAAGCAGGTAAACATGTAACTCCTTCAGGACACTGTCAGGAGGATTAAACCACAGCACGAAGCTGTTGAACAGAATGGCTGACAGAGTACTAGCTCTCCTTAGATAATGAGAGAGAGAATGGATGATGGCACTTTTGGGTGAGGGATCAGAATGCATGGGTGAGAGTAGAAAATACGGGAGCTTTTCTTCTCTTTTGAGTATTTAGCTCCCTGCAAAATATTTAGTTTTAAGGTTCTGGGCTGTGACTCACTTTAGGAACAGTATTGTCTAAGGAGCTTCATACCAGCTTAGCAATTCACACAACTCTGGCTGGAGAGGTGTCTCTCTTCCAATGGTCATCCACCCTTCTCAATCCCAGCCGTTTCTGGAGTGAAAGTTGCTAAAGGCAAGGGTAAGAGCTGTGCTCTAAACAGACATTTAGGCTGAGCCAGGTGACCCTCCTCTCTGCTCCCCAAACCCCTGCACTGGCCTGCAGAAGACCTGTTTTACTGCAATAGACTCTTATGACCCACAGCCCTGCAAGATGACCTTCATGAGGGAGGGGGCATGCCTGTCCCTGCTGCACCACCTTGAGAAAGCCTGGCACATGGTAAGGACTCAGCGAGCCATTGTAGAAATGAATGCATGACTGAGTTAATGGAAAAGGTCCAATGCATCACTCAGGCAGGGGACTCAAAACCAGATGCAGAGCCCTAGCTGGTTTGGCTCAGTGGATACAGCATTGGCCTGTGGACTGAAGGGCCTGGGTGTGATTATGGTCAAGGGCACATGCCCAGGTTGCAGGCTCGATCTCCAGTAGGGGGCATATCAGGAGGAAGCCAATGATGATTCTCTGTCACCATTGATGTTTCTCTCTCTCCCTCTCCCTTCCTCTCTGAAATTAATAAAAATATGTTTAAAAAACAAAACAAAACAAAAAAGATGGAGGGCAAAGCAACTAGAAAAACAAACTACAGTTTCTGGTGTTTTTCCTCCAAGTTTCCAGAGAGTAGGTGAGAATTCAGAGCAGACAAGTTTCACAGTGTTTCTGCACAAGAAAACTTTGAGGTCTTATTCTTGACTTTCTCTAGTACCTGGGGAGAAACACTGGTCTTCCCAGATAATCAGCTCTGGACATGATACCGTTCCTTTCCGTGTGTGTGTGTGTGTGTGTGTGTGTGTGTGTGTGTGTGTGAGCAAGATCTGCCAACCTCAACCCTTGTCTGTGAAATGTAAGACACGTCCTTGTCGGGTAGCGGATCTGCAGCCCGGCAGGCAGATGAAGGTAGAGACAGACAACAAGTGGGACTAAGGCAAGAGCCCACATTGTACTCTTCTCCACCTGCCTGAGTTAGTTTTTAATGCGGCAAACAGTGAATGTTTGAGCTTTCTTCTTAAAATATTTTGACTAGCAATTTTGTGAGTGGGAAGGTTTTAACCAGGCTGTCTCTAAAATAGTGAGTAAAGAAAACAAAGTGAAACATGCTAATTTTGAAGAAAATTAAATTACGACCTGGCTGATATAAACCACTTTGGGAAAATATTAAGGTGTGAGAAGGAGAAAGAAAATACTTTCCTTAACCTGTCCGACCCTTCCACCTACGACCTGGCTCCATTTAACAATCTCGGGTGCTGGATTGTATCCTGTAGAATAAGCATGCTTTTGTCAACATGCTCACATAGCAAGACCAAGCAGCCCCCAAACCAAAGAGCTCTGATTATACTGGTCTCAACCCTACTTCCTCCCTCACCCAGCTGATCTGCCCTGAACTTCTTCATTCTGAAAAATCCTTGAGTCCATGAACAATCCTCTGTTTCTTGTGTTCATCTCCATTCTTTCCCTTTGCTTCATTGATAGAACAAATCCAGCTTGAGCATAGAGAACCGGCACCCTGGGCTGATTGCGGCAGGGGCCAGGCTCATGTGCACACAGTCCAGTGCCTGTCAGGCTCTTCCTAAGCAGAGCAGGGCAGTGCCCTCTAAAGTTCTTTAGTTTGATATTGAAGATTTCAGCTCAAATGTTGCATAAATGCAAAGACACTGGTCTTGCAATCACTGTTTTGTCCCCAACTTTCCCCTGAAAATTAAAATATTCAAATGCAAACTCTTAAGGCAGTTTATATGATAACACTGCACAACTGTGAGCTCCCCTGCCCCCAGAAACTGCATGTTTCCACGCACACTGCCGAAAACCTGACCCTCCAAGCATGCAGTCAGGTGAGCATGCTGAGAAGGAGGATGTGACCAACCGTCCTCACGCTTGCTCAACAGTCACTTAACCACCAGGATGGGTGATCCCATCCTGGACCAGCCGTCCTCTGCCTGTCCCCCAGCTGGTGAAGGAACCCAAGTGAACCCAGCAGACATAAAGGGTAGCCTAGCCCAGACCATCAAGAATGCTCACTCAGAACGCTGTGATGAAGAATAAACACGTTGTTTTAAGCCACTAAGTGCTGGGGTGGTTGGTTATGCAGCAGCAGATACCAATACACTCAAATCTACAGGTACCCACCTCGCCTCCTGCAGCTTCGTCTCCTCAGTTCTTCAGAGAATTTGTGAGTCTTCACTCCAGCCTGGCAGAGCCTGTGAGGTGCTCAGCAAGTTCAGACAGAACTGGTGGTCCGATAACACAGAGTTTTGGGGGGCACTCTCCCTCCAATATTTGTGAAGGTTGGCATGGAGACCACACAATCTCCTCAATTTTCTGGATAACTGATCATTTCTAATTTTTTTTTTCATTTGTAATTTAGCTTCAGAAAATGTGGTAGTCAGGATGGGCAACAGCCGACAGAAAGACGTTTGGAGGCTGTGGAAAGTCTCTAAGTTCTGAAAACAGGTTAGGCTTGCTTGACCTGAATGAGAGTTCATTCC
>PVJC01003335.1:0-71280 GCA_004026665.1 Murina feae
GAAAAAGGGCTAATTCAAAGGTAGCCTTGATGTTCTGGGGGAAATGACCTTCAGCTGAGGCACTGCCTCCATCACCAAAACTGGATTAGCGAAACAAAGCAGAATCACTGCCCTGAGGGAAGGGTGGATTGTTAGCTGACACAGTAATCTTGAAACACCTGGGAAAGGGTAGATTGTTAAGATGGGTGGAATCTTTGGACCACCTGGGGAAAGGGAGGTTGGGAACACATTTGTAATAAGATTAACTTGGGAAGCAAATATAAGGGAGGGCTCCCTCATGTTACTTTGCTCTTGATTTGGGATCTTTGCCCCCGGAGACCACGCGTTATTAAAGCTGATTTCTCCACCTCTTCAAAAGCATCGCTTAGTTTTTGGTCTTTCTGCAACAATGGGATGGTGGTAATTATGCTGGAGAAGGTGTGCTTTGTGCCTGGGTCATCAGGATCCCTGAGGAGGAGGAGGTAGACCCTCTATAGTGGTTTGCAAATCCCCAAGGCTGGTCCAGGCAGGGAGACAGAACTGTGTATCCTTTGGATCTCCTAGTTGGCAGCAGACCATCAGGAGCAGGGAGTATTGTGCAGTGTGTGATACATGGGCACCCACTCACTCATTCAGCAAATATCTGTTGAGTACCTGTGCTGTGCCAGGTGCTAGGGGCACAGCAGGAAACAAAGCAGAGTCCCTGGCTTCAGGGGACTTACATTAAAGAGTAAATATATGGCATGGGCAGATGACCCTAACTACTACAGAGAACAACAAATCTGGGAGTGCTATGCTGGGGAGTATACTGCTTCACATAAGATAGCCACGGGAGTTCCACAAACCAGGTGACATCTGATGTGAAGGAAGGGAGAGAGGAAGCCATGACGCAAGCTCTGTGGTTCAAGCAGGAAGACTAAATGCAAAGACCCTGCCATGGAAACATACTTGACTCATCCAGGAAATAGTAGAGACCAAGGAGTGGAGAGGAGGCAGCCAGAAATAAGGTCAGAGTGATGGAGGAGCTGTGGGCCACAGAAAGAACGCTGACTTCTGTGCTGAGGGAGACAGTAGCCCCTCCAAGGTTTTAGGCAGAGGAACATTATCAGGCCTATTTTAAATGGGGGAGTCATCCTGGCTCACATGTTGAAGGACTACATGGCGAGAGAGACCAATTAGGAGGCCACTGCCATAAGCCAGACCATGAATGTTGGTGGACTGAACCAATGAGGTGGTGAGAAGTGAAAGATCCTGGATAAGCCAACAGGATTTGCTGATAGATCCAATGTGTGGTGTGAAAGAAAGAAACTCAAGGGTAACTCCTTATCCCCATCCTACCTACCACATATGCACACCGTGGCATTACTGCTCCACCGCAAACACAGCCTGATCAGAGCCTGAACTGCCCCAGATTCCTGAGTGGGCAGGAGCCTGGCCTGGAGTGGGCTGTGTCGCCTGAACCTGGCCTTGTTTCTTTCGCCATGAGTATGTTCTTATGTTCCAGAAAGTGCCCAGGAGATGGCAGGAGTGAGGCCCTGGAGGAGTTCACTTCAGTCTACCTCATCCCTGCCCCCCTCCCCCTGAGAATACCAGCATTAGAGCTAACCCTCTCCCCATCACCAAAAGTGATGATGCTTTCAGATGAGCTCACTTACCTACCCCTCACCTAAAATGGAAAGCTGATGTGAACCTCAGCAGTGGCCATGCTTTTAAGATGTCATTTTATGCAATAAACTACGGTGTGGGGCCCTGGCCCTGAGAAGTGCTTTGCAATGTACTGAAGGAACTGAGGCTGTGTGATGTCTGAATGATCTTGCAGAAAAGAACTGATCTTACTTGTTAAAAAATCTAGCCCAAGTGGCATGGCTCAGTGGTTGAGCACCAACCTATGAACCAGGAGGTAAGGGTACATGCCCGGGTTGTGGGCTCGATCCCCATTGTGGGGTGTGCAGGAGGCAGCCAATCAATGATTCTCTCTCATCAATGATGTTTCTATCTCTCCCTCTCCTTTCTGCTCTGAAACCAATAAAAAAATATTTAAAACAAATGAACCAAAAAACAAAAATCTAACCTTTTTAAACAGGTTCTAGTGTTTTATTAATTAAGGCACATATCAAGTTTAATCCGAGCTGACCCTAATAGTTCCTTCAGGTTACAAAGGTTGTTGCATGTGTCAGGGCCAGAGCAGAATCAAAGGGCTTCTGAGCTTTGACATCCTCGTTCCTTCCCTAGATAAGCCCCTCTAGGCTGTCCTCTTCAACTGCGAGCCAGCTCTTTTCATTTGTTAGTTTTCTATTTATAAATAAATCTCTTTCCTTAATGTTTATTTAGTCATGCATATTTTCAGGAGCAAAGAATAAGATATTTGGAAGAGCAGGGCTGAAGTTTCCTCTTAGAAAGACCGTTGGCAGCTAGCCCAAAACAAGGCAGCCCTGGTACAGAATGAACACTATTCCAGACAGTTCAGGAAGCTCTGAAATAACCCCAACCTTCCTATGGGCAGGTGAATGCACTGGTGGGAATTAGGAATAGTCTCTCAAGGAATAGTTGGCAAAAATCCTTCCCTTTAAGACAAAGAGCTCAAGACCTCAAGCTCATATGGAGTGAGTGTTAATCAGATGGAAAAAAGGTGCACAGTATAAATAAACAAAATATGTATACATATATATGTGTGTATATATATTTATATAAATAAAACTTTTTTTCAATACCTTTCCTTCGATGTCAGGTCAGACACCGGGCAATGCACTGGAGAAAGTGGTGATGTCATACTTGTGTCACTCTGAGACGCAGAGCTTTCTGAGGCAGGTTTTGTACTAGCAAATTCAATAACGTATTTCAACATGTCGGGGAGCGGGAACCGAGTTGGGCCTGAGCCATACTTCACATACCTAGAGGCAAAGACAATGGTACTCTATTGGCCATGCCTGTCTTATATTTTGAGGCTTGCTGACAAAAGATCTGTTATAGTGTGAAGAGTTGATAGGCTATTTCTAAACACTACACAATATTTAACACATTATTCAAACAATCTGTAGGGCAAAAAATAACTACAAAAAGTAAAAATTCGTAACAATCTAAACTTTTATACCTGGCAGAAAATAAAGAACTAGGAAGAAAAATTCTTTCTATATTTAGAAGGACACTATGAAATGAAAACACTAGTGGAAAATATGTACAAAGGATTCAAAATCAACCAAATTATAGGATATGCAGTGTTGCCTCTCAGGAAAATTAATGACCTAGCAGTAAAGTGGGTAGAGATGGGATGGTGACAGCAGCAAAATTGTTAGCAGATAAAGGCGGGGAAAGCCACTAACATTATATGGGATTCTTTCTGAAATGCTAAATCAATAGGCTCTATCTTAACTAGAAAATTACATTGTCTCCCCTTTAGGAAGTCATAGGAGTGATTCCACAGAAATAATGTAAACAAACAAAAGAGACTGAATCCTCTGTAAGACAAAGGACTTTGTACGTGTCAGAAATATTAACCCTTTTAATGAGTTAGCCCTACTCTAGGTAGAGCAGCATTGTTTTTTGTTTTCACCTTCCCCAGACATTCAGAAACTGCTTTCCCAAGATAACAGGAGAGGAGCACTATGACATTACCTCTCTCATATTTGTGAAAAAGATGGTAAGGACAGTGAAAAAAAGTAAAGGGCTATAAAATCAGAATGTGGATCCTCTCCTCTGAAATACACTGCCAATAACTGTGTGGCTCAGGGTCACTTAAGTCCCCTGGGACTACTGTTTGCCCATGGATACTATTAGTTCATCTTGAAAACTGCTTCACTCTTAGAAAAAAATATTTCTTATTTTATAAATTATAATAGTTAATACTTAAATTCTGAATTAATCTATCTATATATAAAAACTAAGCAACCATTATAACCCGTCGACCAAATGACTGGTCACTATGAAGTGCACTGACCACCAGGAGGAAGACGCTCAACGCTGGAGTTGCCCCCTGGTGGTCAGTGTGCTCCCACAGCCAACCTCCTGCTGGTGGCCAAACTCCTGCAGTCCCTTCTCCATGTCCAGCCAGTCCTGATAGGGACTGGGCGAGACGGCCCCAATTGGTGGCCAGGCCAAAGGACTCCACCCATGCACGAATTCATGCACCAGGCCTCTAGTTTTTAAATATAAACAAATTATCTGATTTTAATGTCCTACTCTTATATTTATAAGCACAGAAGTGTCCATAACTTACCTTTCCAGTTTTTGCTGCAGGACTTTCACTTCCTCCTTCAACTTTCGAATACTCTCTCTCTTTCTTCGAATAAGCTCTTTGCTTCTGTACATGTATCTAAGCAAATAAGCCCAAATCACAATTTATATTTAAGAACATTAATAACACAAAGTCTCAGCAAACTAGGGACACAAGGAAACTTCCTCAATTAGACAAAGGGCATCTATGAAAACATACAGTTAACATCACACTTAATGGTTAAGACTACTGAAAGTATTCCCTCTGGAGGCACAGCCTGGAGGCAATGAGGTAAAAAAACACACACAATTCTAATAAAATTAAACATGAATTTAGGGATAAAAAGTTAGATATGTGCAGAGACCTATACACTAAAAATTATGAAACACTATTGAGAGAAATTCACAAAAAATTAAATAAATGGAGCTATACTATGTTCATGGATTGAAGAACTATGAATTAAGTCAATTTCTCCAAACTGATCTATAGATTCAATACAATCTCAATCAAAATCCCAATCACTGACAAGTTGATTCTAATATTTATATAGAAATGCAAAGGATGCAAAACCTGTGGACACAGACAATGGGTGGTAAGGGCCTGAGCGGGGAGGATGGGGGAGAATGGGACTGGGCTGGAAAAGGTTAATAGGAGGAAAAGGAGGGCCTATGCAATACTTTTCACATTGATAAAGTTTAAAAGAAAAAAACAAAAAAATGCAAAGTTACCTGGATAACCAAAATAATTTGAAAAAAGGAAAACAAAGCTAGAGAACTTACACTGAGGTCAAGATTTATAATAAAACCACAGTAATCGAGACAATGTGGTATTGACATAAGATTAAGCAATAGACAGAACAGAGACTCCAGAAATAGACCCACAAATATAAATTTAATTAATTCTGACAGTATCAAGGTAGTTCAATGAAGGAAAGGAGTGTCTTTTCAAAAACTGGTACTAAACTAATTGTAGATCCACATGCCATCCTTCCCCTCTTATTAAAAAAAAAATACCAAAAACCTTTATCTCACATTATATATAAATATAAACTCTAAAAAAGTCATAGACATGAATTTAAGAGTTAAAATTACAAATTTTCTGAAAGAAAAAAAGAGAAAATCTTTGTGACCTTTGGTTTGGCAAAGATTTAATTAGAATGTAAAAAACACACATCATAAAAGAAAAACTGATACATTACACTTCATAAAAACTAAAATTCCTGTTCTTCTAAAATCACTGGAAGAAAAAGGAAGAGACAAACAGATGGAAAATATTTGGATTTGAATCTAAAATACATTTTTTAAAAACCCTTAAAACTCAGTACGAACACAACTCAGTTAAGGAAGTGGACAAAACGTTTGAACAGACACTTCACAAAAGAAAATATACAAATGACCATTAATTAAGTACATAAAAAGATGCTCAACATCATTAGTTATCAGGGAAATATAAATCTTAAATAAGATATCCCTACAAACCCACTATAATGGCTAACATTAATTCCACATATTGGTGAGGATTTGAAGCAAATGGAGCTGGCAGACATGCAAAATTGTAGAACCACATTAGAAAACAGTTGGGAGACCGAAAAGATGGCAACCGGCAAGAAGGCAGGAAGGGAGAATGTGAGAGAGAGTGAGGGAGCGATAGAAAAGTGTGTGGACATCTGTGTGGTGTTTGTTAGCTAGGGACAGTTAGCTCCTGTAGGGTTTTCGGGGGGGCTGCCAGAGAGGGCAGTCTTAAGACTCCGAAACCCCACTGCCACTGTAAACACTCCGGGGCGGCCAGTGCTTGCATAGAAACCATGCCATCTTGAAGGGCAGAACTGCTTGCGACTAGGATCATAGTCTCATCACCACCCAGTCTGGCCTCAGATGCAAACCAGGACCCTACAGCCACTCGGGACAAAGACCTGCTACCACAGCAACAGACCCATGGACACGAAGACTCCAGACATCTGGGCTGCAGATTTCTGTCACAGAGCCCAAACCCCTTCCCACCGGCCCAATGCAGCAGAATAGGAACTGCTAGGCCCAGGCTGCACTAGCAAGGCCTCCTGCCAACACAGGGCGGCCATGCAACTTGACTTTGACTATGGACAGGTGCGCTCACAGGGAGTCTGTTTCACGCAGCACGTGAGCAGGCCTCCAGCCCACCAGGGAGGCTATGCAACCTGGCCCCCCAAGCAGACCGGGGACCCTGATTCTCCACGCAAGAGGCCACATTGAGCACCAGTGACTTGATTCTCAGCACATACACGCAGGGACTCTGTTTCTCATCACACTTGCACGGGAACCCTGATTCTCAGTGCACACACACTGAACGCCAGTGGCACGAATTCTTGGTGCACGTGTGCACAGGAACGGTGATTCTCGACGCAAGGCTGCACTGAGTGACAGAGACTTTGATACTCGATTCTCAGCACACACACATGGGACTCTGATTTCTGGCGCACACTAGGGGATTCTATCTCAGCGTGGCACATGTGGGGACACTGATTCTAGGTGAGTGCACGAGATTACACTGAGCGCTGGTGACTGATTCTCAGTATGCATGACTCCCACTGACCCACGGCAGCCACAAGTCTTGGTGTCAGAGCTCTTCAGTGACATTCAGGTGGTGCAATGCTCCCTCCCACTGCACACAGCTCCCACTGCACACAGCTCAGGCCCCTGAAACTCAGCGTTTGGACCTTCTGGTGATAGTTAGACTGGGGAGACAACGAAACAATCCCAGAGGAAAGAAAAAGAGGAATCTCCAAGAAAATAAGTAAGTGGAACAGAGGCATGCAATATGACAGAAAAAGAATTCAGAGTAATGGTCATATAGTTAATATTCTGGATAAATGAGAAAAATCAATAACCTATGCAAAAATGAGGAAGAAATCAAGTGATATAGCTACAATAAAAAATGCTATGGCAGGTTTCAACAGTACACTAGATAGAAGAAGTGGAGGACCAAATTAGTGAGTTAGAAGATAAGGTAGAGAAATAAACCCAATGTGAACAGCAACTGGAGAAAACATTAAAAAGCAGGAGAGCCTAAGGGAACTTTGGGACAACATGAAACGAAGTAACATACATATAATAGAGGTGCCACAAGGACAGGAAGAGCAGCAAGGATTAGAGAATCTATTTGAAGAAATAACGACAGAAAACTTCCCTGATATGGGGAAGAAAAAAGTCACACAAGTACAGAGTCCCAAGCAAGATGAACCCCCAAAAGACCCACACCAGGACACGTCAGAATAGCAATGGCAAATGTTAACGACAAATAGAGTATCTTAAAGGCTGCAAGAGAGAGACAGAGAGTTGCCTACAAAGGATCCCCCATTAGATTATCAAATGCTTTCTCAACAGAAACACATGAAGGCAGAAGAAAATGAAATGAAGTATACACAGTGATGCAAAGCAAAAGACTGGATCCAAGAATACTCTATCCAGCAAGGCTATCAATCAAAATTGAAGGGGAAATCAGAAGCTTCGCAGACAAAAGAAAAAAGGCTAAGGGAGTTTATCATTACCAAGCCAACAATGCAAGAAACGCTAAAGGGAATGCTGTAAAAAGAAGAAAAAGAAAGGGAGGAAGGACCACAGGCACAAAGAACAGAAATAGCTACAAACAAGTATCTATCAACAATAACTTTACCCATAATGGATAAAGTGCTCCAGTCAAAGACATCGAGTGACTGAATGAATAAGAAAATATGACCCATATATATGCTGCCTACAGGAGACCCACCTCAGAACAGGGACTCACACGGACTACAAGTGAAAGGATCAAAAAATATGTTTCAGGCAAATGGAAATGAGAAGAAAAAAAAAAAAAGCAAGCTGGGTAGCAACACATTTATCTGACAAAATAAACCTCAAAATGAAAACCATAACAAGAGATAAGGAAGGCCACTTCATAATTCTAAAGGGATTGATACAACAAGAGGATATAACTATCGTAAACATATATGCACCCAATGCAGGGGCACCCAAATAAATAAAAAGACTTCTGGAAGATATCAGGGGAGAGATTGACAGCAATACAATTATAGTAGGAGATTTTAATACCCCATTCACACCACTGGATAAATCCTCCATACAAAAAAATTAGCAAAGAAACAGCAATCCTAAACAATTTACTAGATCATATGGACTTAATCAACATCTTCAAAACATTCCACCCCAAAACTACACACTATACATTCTTCTCAAGCGCACATGGGACATTTCCAAATGGTCTATATATTGGGAAATAGGAAAAGTCTCTCCAAATTCAGGAAGATTGAAATCATAACAAGCATCTTCTCAGATAACAATGGCATAAAATTAGAAATCAATTACAATAAAAAGAATCACAAAAATTCAAACACTTGGAGGCTGAATAGCATAATATTAAACAATAATTGCATTGTCAAAGAGATAAAGAAGAAATTAAAAACATCCTGGAAATGAAAACACAACAATCCAAAATCTTTGGGACACAGTGAAAGCAGTCTTACGAGAGAAAGTTCATAGCATTACAGGCCTACCTTAAAACAAACAAAACCAAACAAACAAGAAAAACTGGTAATAAACCATCTAACTCTTCAACTTGAAGAATTAGAAAGAAAACAACAAGAAAAACCCAGAGTGAGCAGAAAGAAGGAAATAATAAAGATCAGAGCGGAAATAAATGACATAGAGACCAAAAAACAATACAAAATATCAATAAAACCAAGAGCTGGTTCTTTGAAAGGATAAACAAGATTGATGAATCTCTAGCCAGGCTCACCAAGAAGCAAAGAGAGAAGACCCAAATAAACAATATCAGAAATGAAAGAGGTGAAATAACAACAGACCCCACAGAAATTTGAAGAATCGCAAAAAAATACTATGAGCAACTACTTCTAGGCTAACCTGGAAGAAGTAGACATATTCCTAGAAAAATACAACTTTCCAAAACTCAACGAGGAAGAATAATAAAATCTGAATAGGCTGATAACTATGGAGGAAATTGAAGCAGTAATCAAAAAACTTCCAATAAACTAAAGCCTGGACCAGATGACTTCACAGGGGAGTTTTATCAAACATTCAAAGAAGAAATAAAACCTATCTTCCTCAGACTATTCCAAAAAATTCAAGAGTAAGGAGTACTTTCAAGCTCTTTTTATGAAGCCAGCATTACCCTAATCCCAAAACCAGATAAACACACTACAAAGACAGAGAATTACAGGCCAATATTCCTCATGAATATAGATGCCAAAATTCTCAACAAAATTCTAGCAAATCGAATCCAGCATTATATTAGAAAGATCATACACCAGGACCAAATGGGATTTATATCAGGGATAAAAGGATGGTATAATATCCGCAAATCAATAAACGTGATACACCACATAAACAGAGATAAAAACCATATAATCATATCCATTGATGCAAAAAAGCAATTGATAAAATCCAACACTCTTTCTTGATAAAAACTCTCAGGGAGTTGGGAAGAGAAGGATCATACCTCAACATAATGAAAGCCATATATGACAAACCCACAGCCAACACCATACTCAATGGGCAAAAACTAAAGCCATTTCTCCTAAGAACAGGAACAACACACAGGTGCCCACTTTTACCACTCCTGTTCGACACAGTACTGGGAGTACTAGCCATTGTGATCAGACAAGAAGAAGAAATAAAAGGCATCCAAATTGGCAAAGAAGAAGTAAGACTGTCCTTATTCAAAGATGACATAATATTGTATATAGAAAACCCCAAAGACTTCATCAAAAAACTACTAGACTTAATAAATGAATTAGGCAATGTAGCAGGATACCAAATTAATACCCAGAAGTCTATGGCTTTTCTATACACTAATAATTAACTCACAGAAAGAGAAACTAAAAAAACAATCCCATTTACCATTGCAACAAAAACATTAAGATACCTAAGAACAAATTTAACCAAGGAGATAATGGACCTGTACTCAGAAAATTTTAGGATGCTGAAAAAAGAGACAGAGGAAGACATAAACAAATGGAAGAATAAATATACTGTGTTCATGAACTGGTAGAATCAACATCATTAAAAAGTCCATACTACCCAAAGCAAACTATACCAGTAAATTCAATGCAATCCCCATTAAAATACCAATGACATACTTCAAAGACCTAGAACAAACTCTCCAAATATTCATCTGGAATAAAAAAAAAAGACCCCGAATAGGAGCAGTAATCTTGAGAAAGAAGAACAATGTTGGAGGGATCACAATAGCAGATATCAAGCTATACTACAAAGCCACGGTTCTCAAAACTGCCTGGTACTGGCACAACAGATATATAGACCAGTGGAACAGAACAGAGAACCCAGAAATCAACACAAGCCATTATGCTCAATTAATATTTGACAAAAGAGGCAAGAACATACAATGGAGTCAAAATAGTCTCTTCCATAATGGTGTTGGGAAAATTGGAAAGATACATGCAAAAAAGTGAAACTAGACCATACACAAAATAAACTCAAAATAGATAAAGGACTTAAACATAAGATGGGAAACCATAAAAATCTTAGAAGAAGCCATAGGCAGCAAAATAGCAGACATTTGTCATAGCAATATCTTTACGATACAGCTTCTAAAGCAATGGAGACTAAGGAGAAAATAAACAAATGGGACTACAACAAAGTAAAAAGCTTCTGCACAGCAAAAGAAACTATCAACAAAACAAGAAAGCCCACTGCATGGGAGAACATATTTGCCAATGTTATTTCCAATAAGGGTTTAATCTCTAAAATTTACAGGGAACTCTTACAACTTAACAAAAGGAGGACAAACAATCCAAACAAAAAACAGGCAACGAACCTAAATAGACACTTTTCAAAAGAAGACATACAGAAGGCCAACAGACATATGAAAACATGCTCAAAGTCACTAATCATCCAAGAGATGCATATCAAAACGACAGTAAGGTAGGTACCATCTCATACCTGTCAGAATAGCTATCATCAACAAATCAACAAACAACAAGTGCTGGCAAGGATGCAGAGAAAAAGGAACCCTCATGTACTGCTGGTGGGAATGCAGACTAGTACAGCCATTGTGGAAAACGGTATGGAGTTTCCTCAAAAAAACTAAAAATGGAACTCCCATTTGACCCACTAATCCCACTTCAAAGAATATATCCCAAGAAACCAGAAACACCAATCAGAAAGGATTGGTGCACCCCTATGTTCATAGCAGCACAATTTACAATAGCTAAGATTTGGAAACAGCCTAGATGCCCATCAGCTGATGAGTGGATTAGAAAACTGTGGTACATCTACATAATGGAATACTACACTGCAGTAAAAAAAAAAAGAATAAATTCTTACCACTTGCAATAGCATGGATGGAACTGTAGAGCATTATGCTAAGCAAAATAAGCCAGTCAGTGAAAGATAAATACCACATGATCTCACTCATTTGTTGAATATACAGAACATTACAAACTGATGAACAAAAATAGAAACAGAGGCAAAGAAGCATTGAACAGGCTGTCAAACTACAGTGGGAAAGAAGAGGAGAGGGGAGTAAGAGATCAACTGAAGGACTTTTGTGTGTATGCATATAAGCAAAACCAACAGATGCAAGACATGGGGGCGGGGGGAGCGAGGGCATGTCCCGGGGGGTAGGGCAGGCCAGGGGGAGGTCAATGGGGAACAAAGGAGATATATGTACTACTATTTGTAAAACTTTAAACAATAAAGTAAATTTTTTTTAAAAAAAGAAAATAGTTGGAAAATTTCTTATAACTTAAACATACACTTTTCATATAGCCCAGCAATCTCACTCCTGAATATTTTTACACAGAAGCACTAGAACCCACACCAAGACTTTTAAGTAAATGTTCACAGCAACTTTTATTCATAATATCCTAAAAATGGATACATCTGAAATGCCCATCAACTGCTGAATAGAAATACAGTGGTACATCCTTACAATGAATGGAATACTACTCAGTAATATTGAGGGAACAAATCACTGACACATGCAACAGGAATCCCAAAATGATAATCATAAACCAGAGACCATAAGCACCATTAGCACAGCCCTGAGAACTTCTTAGAAGTACAAACTCTTGGGTCCCAACGTAGGTCACTAAATCCAAACCCGCAGGTGATTCATATGCACAATATACTAGTATGGGCTCACTTCTGCTGCAATGTATCTTAAGAAAATCAATCACAGAACTCACCTGTCCATGTAAATGATCTGAGGAAATTCCAGCTTATTGTGAATTTTCTCTGGCTGACCAAGGGACTGATTGAACTCAAATCTTGAGAGTTCAAAGGTTAACACTGGAGGTAGTTTTGTAAACCAACACTATGTCAGGAGTAGAGAAATGTGAGAGAAGTAAGTTATTTTCAGGAAATGGCAATAGCCAGATTTAAAATATCCCTCATAAATCTGTATGTTTGGTATCGAATTTATATTCAAATCAAACTCATTCTAGAGCTCTTATTTAATCTCAAATCCTAAAGGAAATGACCACTTAGAATCATGCCCTCATTGAAAATATGGTTAAACATTCCTCAATATTCCAGCTCAACTGTCATCCTCAGAAATAACCACCTGTAATATGTGAATGCACAAGCACCTATGCAATTTTTAAATTAAGTCATCAGTACTCAAAATAGATTCGAAATCTGAAAATGACAGCCTAACAAAATAACTGGAAATTATAATCTAAGCAGCATATAAGGGCACAACTGTCTCCATGAATCAGCTAAGATTAATATGCATGCATATATAATGTACTATTTGTTTATAGTCTATTAAACATAACTTGAATCCCCTTTCTGTCTAAAAAGAAAACTTGAAATAGCCTTATGATTATGAGTTCTCAAGTTCCTGAGAAAAATCTCTCAACTCCAACAATTTACAGACTTCTCCTAAGGGACCCAGACGTATGGACCTATAATGTTACCTTGAGTTTCAAGAAAAGAAAACCCTGACTTTTAAAAAACGATCTCAACTGTCACTGATCATAGATGAGGAAAAGCTAGACCAGGAAAGGCCTTTCTGTTCAATTCACCTATAGGCCAGAGGTCTGTATGACAGCTTTAAAATATTCCCTTTACCAAAGGTACAAATAGCGGTTCCCTTCACATGCCCTGGTCGGGCCGAGGTGAATCCACAGAGCCCGTCTCACTACCTCAGGGCTAAATCTGAACACACATAACGGTTTTCTTCTATATATATATAAAGTGTTCTCATCCTTGAATACAGGTCTCCAGAGGGCTAAGTAACTGGTGCACTCCCTCTCCTGAAAGCACACCATCAGCTCCATGCAGCTCCTCACACTCAGGAATTGGTACCTTCCTTGAAAAACTAGGAAAGTTCCTTTCTCCAGGTCCCCCTGCCCTACTGCTAATGCACTCTGACAAGGCTCATGCTATGCTCCCAATTTTAACTCAGGAAAGCTTTCCTTTCTCCTATAGTAACTATTGAGTTGGAGTCATCATATAAGCCATAATTTTGTCTCAAAATGGATGATGAGAATAGTCCAAGCTGTGTGGTACTGACAATAATGCTACTACAAATGCAGCCCATCAATTCTTAACCCCGCTGAAGTCTTGAGATATTAACTACCCTTGTTCTCCCTTTAATGGTCCCCATTTCTTTCCAACCCACAAAAATAAACAAATGCAAAATTTAAAAAAAAATTAAAAGGCAGAAGTAACAATGGAAAACAGTAAATACTGTAATAGGGAAAATATTCTAAATGGCATACCATAGGAGTTAATCACTGTACTTTTACCCTCCGAAAATATGGAGGCAGTGCGCTCTCCCTACTCAGGTACAGGTAGGCTTCAACAGAAAGAGAGAAACTTGATCACACTTGAAATATAAGAAGCAGCATACAACCTTTATATGAGTAATTCAGACTCCAAATTCATACTTTTAGTAAAGAATTTATTTATCCAATATTAAGACTCACCAATTCATATCAATTCATGAGAGATCTCAGATAAGTTTAAGTTCTGTTACATGTAAAGCTATGTGATGGGAAAACAACTAGCCAAAAAGCTGTCCTATTTAACCGGCTTTGTGGCGGGCATACCAAATAAAATACCCAACTCACCTCTTGTCCGTACTTCACTGACAGGTCGGAAGGAAGCAGCTCAATGTCACCCTCTATCATGGCCCCTTCCAAACATTCGTCTAAGTTGTGATAGCCATTTACCTGAAGGGGATACTGGCCGAAGGTCTCATTGTTACAAAAGGGCTTTCCTAGACAAAGAAACAAATACATTTTTTAGACATCACTATCATATCGCTATCTAAAGCCCCTTTTTCTGGTACCAGGGATAATGTCTTCTTAATTCAGCAACATCCTGAGAACTGATCTGTAGTGCATTTAAGCTTGTGTGGCAACCGCTAACGAACCAGTGGATACAGGCCCAGACCATTGGCAACTGCTAACACTGCAAAAAAGCCCGCAAGCAGACAATAAATGCCTCCTGACTGAGACTATCCCACGACCTATGAATCTATCTTGCCTAAAAAAGCCTTACCCAGCCCAGCTGGTGTAGCTCAGTGGTTGAACGTCAACCTATGAACTAGGAGATCACAGTTCCATTCCCAGTCAGGGTACATGCCCAGGTTGCGGGCTCGACCCCTAGTAAGGGAAGTGTAGGAGGCAGCCGACAAATGATTCTCTGGCATCACTGATGTTTCTATCCTTCTCTCTCCCTTCCTCTCTGAAATAAACAAAAACATATTTTAGGGAGGAAAAAACCTTAGCAGAATCCAGTCAAACTCTAGGTCCAACTACCAACTTATATCGTGGATATGCAAGTAGCAAATTTTCAGAGTGTGGGAAATACAAATATTAGAGAACATCTGCTTTCTTCAAAATCAAAACAAAACAAAAACAAAACATTTCAAGGAAAATAGATTGAAGAAAAAGAATCTACAGATTTTGAAAAGAGGCTTAAAGGACATATCAACAAATCATAAATGCACCACATTTCGGATCCTAGTAAAAATAAACACTCTGCCCCCATATATAACTATACAAGTTAACAATTTGAACACTGACTAGATATTTGATATAAGACATGCTATTTTTTTGGTGTGAAAGTGATATTGTCTTAAGAAGAATGTCAGAGGGGTATAAGAGTAGACAGGGTTACATGGAGAATGATCTGCCATAAGCTAATGATTGCTGAGTTTATGAAGGTTTTTATATTGGTCTATTTCTATGTGTTCAAAATTCTCTATGGTTGAAAAAAAAGAAAAAAAACTTCATGTAGCCAATATGAAGCTTCTATCGTAGACAAACATTTCGGGCAGCCTAACACAATAAAATTTTTTGAGATTAGGTATTACATTGGAAAGAACAACAGAAAATTGAGTAGCATCACTGTGTATCTAAAATGAATACTAGACTTGGGTGGTGCAAATATTACACAATTTAATATAACAACTCTGAGATAATAATCAAGCCCATCTTTTTAAGTTTTTTATTGATTGATGAGAAAGAGAGGGAGAGAAAGAAAGAGAGAGAGGGAGGGAGATATCAATTTGCTGTTCCACTTATTTATACATTCGTTAGTTGATTCTTGTGTATGCCCTGACCAGAGGTCAAACTCACAACCTCGATATATGGAGATGACGTTCTAACCAACTGAGCTACCTGTCTGGGCCCATCTTCTAGATAAAGAGTCCGAGGATCCAGGACCTCTCATAATTTGTCCACAATTATACAGCTTCTAAGAGGCAGAACCAATATTCACACCTGCATTTGTCTGCTTCCCAAGCCTTTTCACCACAATGCCTCCCCAGATTGTTACAGTATTACAGATTTGGTCACAGGACTGGCATTAACAGTTACAGCAGAGAATTTACCTTCACGAACCCCTTCAGTGAGGAAAGTACCGTAGAATAGCTGCACCATTGGATTTTCAGATTTGTTCTTGGGATTGCTGCTTTTAAAAAAAGGAGACAACTTGGTATCATTTGGATCAGGTAAGCACTACACTAAACCCAGCCATCATTCAAAAGCAAAAACACTAGATTTTCATCTAAACAAAGAGCCAGGTCTGGTCTAAAATAAGTGACAGATTATTTCAGTCCACACACGCACGGGACAAGTATATGCTAAAATCTGAAAGCACCAGGACAGTAAGGCCGGATCCCTGGCTGAAAGCCTAATACATTTGATACCTATATAAGAGATATAGACAGAGCTCTGCAAGGTATACAGGGTATGAAAGTAGTACACAGGTAAGAATGAACCTTCTTGTATAGTTCCGCAAAGAAACAGAAAAAGTGTTCCCAGTGGCATGATGGTCAAGGAATGAAAACACAGTTGGCCCTTGAACAATGAGGACATTAGGGACCAAGTTGAAAATCCATGTATAACTCTGACTCTCACAAAACTTAACTAGTTATAACCTACTGTTGACCTTAAGCCTTACCAGTAACATAAACAGTTGATTAACACATATTTTGTATGTTATGTATTATTTACTGTATTTTCATAATAATATAAGCTAAAGAAAAGAAAATGTTAAGAAAATTATAAAAGAAAATAATACACTATTTTCCACATTCACGACATAACATTTTCTTTAAAAAAATTTTTATATATATATAGGTTATATAGCTTATTTAAGCTTTTTCAAATTGTTTTCTAATATATCCATTGGAAAAAAAATTCATGTATATATGGACCTGCACAGTTCAAACCCATGTTGTTCTAAGGTCAACTGTAGTTTATCTCTACAAGCCTACCTTAAATCGTTAACTATGTACGTTTCCATTTGCAAAGCTCTTTTATCCTTCTACCCAAAGTTATGACAATTTAGAAAACAAATTCCTCAGCATCTATATTGGGTGAGGGATACTTGTATCTTTGCCCTAAACTGCACTTCTGCCAATGACTGACCACATGACTAAAAGCTGTTCTCTAACAGTCTACACAGATTACACCAGTTGTCTTAGATCAAATTTAATGATCTATATTATTCCATCATGTTCACATCTATAATTTAACCTTTTGACACATTTTACAGCACAGGCTATGACTGTAACAAAGTTAAGAATTATGGCCCTTTTAGTAAAAAAATTGAAAAACCAAAGGCAATGGGGATGCACAATGACAAATATGAGTGACTGCCCCATGAAGTTTGGTAAAAAACAGCAATTTCTTTCTTTTCTTTCTTTCTTTTTTTTTCCCTATTGATTTCAGAGAGGAAGGGAGAGGGAGACAGAAGCATCAATGATGAGAGAGAATCACTGATCAACTGCCTCTCACATGTCCCCTAGTGGGGACAGAGCCTGCAATCTGGGCCTGTGCCCTGACCGGGAATCGAACCATGACCTCCTGGTTCATAGGTAGACACCCAATCACTGAGCCACAGCCGTCGGGCAAACCAGCAATTTCTACTTAAGATGAGTATTGTTCCCCCTTATCATAATTATCACGACCACTGTGAGCAGGAAGGATGTACAAACAGATCCTCAACACTCACTTAGCATTAACAGCGAGCTGGAATGCATCCTCCAGCCAATCCAGAAGCTTGTGTGTGAATTCACTCACATCTTGCTATAAGAAAGGTAACAAATTGCAGAAGAGTTAGACCCCACATTATACTTAGGAAACAAACATTTGCTTTATCCCACCAATCACTAAGATTCTACTGCCATGCAAAGATTTCTATTTCAGGGCCACCTATCAAGAAGGCACATGGAACACTGGGACCAGCCACCAAAGGTACAACAGAAGGCACACTGGGCAGCCTCAAAGTTGTGGCTAGGAGGGAACTGGAACGCTGCCACTTCCAGCCACCTCTTTTTGTAACAAACAAACTAAATCTTCCAGTTAGGACTTTTCAAAAAGGTCCAAAGAACACACTGTAGTCCTTTAGAATTTATGAGTGAATAGAGAAAGAAAACTTTTGTAAAATGTTTTGAGATTTTGCAGAATTGTAGGACTTTTAGAGAAAAAATAATAATTTTATGAGGAAGAAGCTGCGCTAATAATGAGAGCTTTGTTTCCTAATAGGAGGTGGGGAAAAGAAGTTACTAATATCCAGAAGATTGCTCAGAGCTGCTGAACTCAGGGTTAAATGGTCTGCACTCCAGCAAAAGTGCAGATAAAGGACTTTGTTTTTCTCGGTGACTCTTTGCTAGCACTCAGAGCTATTTCCAATCTCCTCCTACTTCAACAGCCTCTTTATAATTCTGTTACTTCTACTACGATTTCTTCCTTTTATAACTGCCAGCCTCCCCTAGACAACACACCCTCTTTTTATCACCTGTTTCTTAGACATTATAAAGGGCAAAGGTAGGCACCCACAGTCCTGCTTACTATGTTCATAGTTTATTACACGGTTAAAATAAACATTACAGTAATGTTAGGCATGATTCCAAACCCCACAGAGTTTAGGGAAAACCTTGTACCTGCTGCTCCTCCGGTGATCGGAATGCTCCCTTTAAGAGATCGAGGGCTGCCGAAGGGTCTACAAATTTGCGATTTGATCCCATCATCAGAGCAAACAAATACTGAAGCTCTTGCATAAACATGATATTTCTCTTTTCCTGTAGAAAACACAGCAGTGTGTACTCTTGGTTGGAAAATTACAACATATAAAGTGAAAAGTTGTCAATGATCACTCCTTACATTTTTATTTACCTAGATCTAGACCAGGGTCAAGTCTCAAACTTCGTTACAAGTACTCTGAAAGGTCTCTATAGGGGATTACCCTCCACTGAAAGCATGTCTAGTAGAAGCAAGGGAGTTAATAGTGTAATTGTTTTCTGAAGCTGCCGTCCTCCCTCCTGTTAGGAAGGTCTGTCACCCAGGTGACATCCTGGGAAGGATCAGATCACTGGTGAGAGGCTTCATCCTTCTCATATTCTTAGCAATCCTCACCCAAGGGTATTTTTTTTTTTTCATTGATTTTTAGGGAAAGTGGAAGGGAGGCAGGGAGGGGAGAAAGAGAAACATCGATGTGAGACACATCGATAAGTTGCCTCCTGCACCCACCATGATTGGGCCCAAGCTCGAACTTGCAACCCAGGTACTTGCCATCGACTGGGAGTTGAACCTCAACCCTTTGGCTCAAGGGCCGATGCTCTAAACACTGAGCACAACAGCCAGGGTTAAAGCCTCTTCTGAGTCCAGACCTCCAGCACTAGGCTGCCTCCTCTGCATCACTAGGTCTGAGTGGCTCATGTAGCTCACTGCTTGCTGCCACAACAGAACAGTGATTTCTGCATCTCCACATTTCGTGGAACTGGTTTTCTAATCTTATTCCTAATTAACTTTACATTTTTGCAAACCCTTATTTCTTGTCACAAAGAAGGAAAAAGAGCCATTTGGAAGTGAAAACATTATTAGCACAAATCAAAGAGCATCACAGTTATCAGCTTCAACCAAAAAATTAAAAGCTTTTGGGATGAAAGGAACTAAAGAGTGGAAATTACTCAATAGCAACAACTTACGGTGTGACTGGGACAATTTTCAAGTACACTCTGTGGCAGGCTGTAGCTGAGAACAAGTCTTCGAAATGCAGGCAATTGAAAGAGAGACTGAAATTAAGAGAGAAATGGGTTGATAGCCCTTCTTTCAAAATAACTGCAGCAAGAAAATACTGCTTTTATCTTAAAAGTATGTATAACTGTCCACATAGTAATTCTACTTCTATTACACTGAAGAAAATAATAATGGCTATGTATAAAAATTGAGCTGAATATTAATTCTTTTAGAAGCAATTGCTCTTTAAAAGAATTAATTTGCTCAAAAAACTACCTGATGGCAAACAAGAGGAACAGATTAGATAAACTATAGTACATTTATATACTAGACTATTATGTAATCATTAAAACTTTTGGAGAAAAAAATGTTTTCATAAAAATGGACTGTCACACAACAATGAAAATAAATGATCAAGAGCTGTATGAATTACCAAAAATAAATCTCAGACATATATTTTGAATGAACAAAAGTTACAGAAAAATAAAGTGTCATATTGTTTATATTAAGTATAATCTCTATATATAAAAAGCCAATGACCCTAATGCCATAACGACCTGAACAACAGGTCTCTATGATGCCCACTGTAGCCAGCAAACCAGCCTGATCTGGGGTGGGGCTGGCCAGCCAAACCCCACCCATAGCCCTTCCCCTGCAGCCGGTCCCCATTCCCCCCCGCATCAGCTCAACCTACCCCAATCGGCCCACACAGCCCCTCCCGCTGGCCAGCCCCACCTGACCACCCCCCAATCCCAAGAGAGGGCAGATCTGGCTGGTCAACTTCCTGCAGTCCCTTCCCCCAGCTGGCTCCGCCCCAATGGGACCCCACCACCCTGATTGGTCCGCAGCCCCTACTCCTGGCTGGCCCCACCCATGATCACCCCCTTACCCTAATAGGGGGCACGGCTGGCAGGCCAACCTCCTGCAGCCCCTTCCCCTAGCCATCCCACCCAAGATGGACCACCACCACCCCATCATGGGCCACCACCTATAGCCCCTCCCCATGGCCAGCCCCACCCCCCAGCCAGCTCCAAACCTGATCAGCCTCCCCCCACACTAATCAGGGTTGAGGCTGGTGGGCACACTACCCACTGCCCCTCCCCACAGCCAGTCCTGCCCCTAATTGGCTCCCCCACCCCAACCAGGGGCAGGGCCCGCTGGCCAATCACCTGCAGCCCCTCCCCCCAGCCCTGATCAGTCTGATCAGGAGGGCCAGCCAGTCAACCTCCCATAATCTTCTCCTTCAGACAGGACCAGTCCCAATCCACCAATTGGGGGCTGGGCCGGCCGGACCCCACCCGTGCACAAATTCATGCACTGAGCCTCTAATTATATATAATATAATACTACAGGTTGTTTAGGATTCATACATACTGGTATATGACTATATTAAGGGAAGGGAGGAGCTGACAGGATGGGAACAACAGGGACTCAATAGCACAGAGACTCATAACATTTATTTCTGAAGCTGGGTAGTGAGAACAGCAGTGTTTACCATTCTCCACTCATCATAGTATTTTATTTAAAAAATTTTAACAATAGGTATCTCTGGCTGGCAGAGTTAGGGAGAAAGATTCTTTTCATTGTTTTGTAAACTATACATTTTTCTACTATGAATATTTTTTGAAAGATAATGTTTTCCAAAACATGTGACTATGACTCCTCTTCCCAACACACTCCTCAAACAAAATCCCTTGCAGTCCGCATCCAAGACTCCTGAAGCCGCAACCCGGGTCGACAACAGGCCCCCCTCTCCTCCTTTGATTGCAGGCCTACTGGCACACACCCGCTAGGGTAGGAGCACAGCTGGACTGGGAGTATCAGCCCTCTGCCTTCTCCTTCCTTCCCCTTTGACTGCCTCTCTCATACACCTCCATTCCTCCCTGTTTCACTTTTGCTCTTCAGTTCTACCACGATAAAATGGCTTTACATTTTCAGTCACATCATTCCACCCCCTCACCTTCACCAAAATCGGGCTTTACCCAATTGCTCTTTAAAGCCACAGAGGGCATCCCATTTCCCAACACCTGCTTCTTCTGCATTCTTTGTACTACTTAATTCCACCCTCCTCCAGTTTAGAAATTCAGAATCATCTCAGAATCCTTTCCCTTTCTTAGCCAGCCACGTCTCACACAGAGAAGTGCCTGGACTGAGCCCCTGGGGTGCTGTCCAACCACCTCCTCCAGTCGACGGCTGTAATCACACTCTCATCACTGCTCACCTGGATCCCTGCACGCAGCCTTCCTGCCTCCAGAACGTCCCCTGTACCACTTCACCTGCCACGCAGGTTCTTCCATCTTTCTTAAGTGACCATAATTAAGCTCCCAACTCAATGAAGACTATTCTCTGGTAATAGTTCTTATAATCCCAAGTCCTGTCATCCTACTAGGTAACTTCAGTCAACAATCGATTGATTGTTGGGACTTCCTGTCACCTCTATCTCAGAATAATCCAACCCCTCTACTTCCATGGCCACCAGCCTGTCCAGGCCCATCACCTCACACATGGATGACTGCAGGAGTCTCCATAGGTCTCTTCACTGGTTCTTGCCCACTCCATCCATTCTCACAGTAGCCAGGGTGAGCCTTTAAAACTCGGCTAAGAGTTCATCATCCTTCTGCTCAGAATCCTCAGTGACTCCCATCTCACTCAGAATGAAAGCCTAGTTACCTCTCCAATTTCATCCCCGATGACTCCCCCTCCTGCTCCTAGCACTCCTGCCACGTGGGACTCCAGGGTGTCCTGTGCACATGTCAACCACATGAACACACTCCCACCTTAAGGCGTACACTGCAGTTTCCTCAACCTGGAATATTCTCCCCCCACAGCTGCCTGGCTCGCTCCTTTGGCATTTGCTCCAATCTCATCTCCTCAGCTTAACATACACTGCAACCCGCTCCAGCCTCTCCTACAGCAACTGCAAACTCCCTTACCCTGCTCTTTTCTCTATCACACCATCACAGCCTCACATAATATACAAATTTACTTACATCTTAATTCTATAAGGGCAGGGCTGTCTCGGCTGTGTTCACTCCTGCATCTCAAGGGCCCACAGCAGTTCTGGACGTACAGGAGGTGGGATGTTCAACTAGGATGTGCTGCAAGAACACATGCTCACCCACTCAGCCCAGGGACCCTTTGTCTTCTAAACATCTCTCTGGTACACATCCTTCCAGTCCTCCTCTACACCCACACCGCAGCCACACCGGGATATGTCGACACATGAAAAGATGCCCGATCACAAATGCAGAAAACCCCACTCTGAAGCCTGTCTTCTGGCTTATCTTTCCAACTACCTACAGGACATCTGTCCCTTGATTTCACCAGGAACCCAAGCAAACTGGCCTCTTTTGTTTCCCCTAACAATTAGTTCATTTCCCCTCACTCTACTTCTGATTCCCTTCATTAAATTCTCAAACTGCTGTTTTGCCTTCACCAGACCCAGAAAATCCTGACCTAAACGAATTTAACTTTCCAGCTTCAGAGCGCTGCTAAGAAGTCCTGATAAAAACAGGATATACTGATATCACGTACTATTATATTCTGCTGCCAACCAGTTGCCCACTGTCTGCAGCAACTCGCAAACTTTCACTCCATTTAAAATCTGACTCTATCATTCCTCCGCCCAGTCTCAGAAAAGAGCTCTTTATTTCAGAGAGAAAAACGACTATCAGAAACTAGATCACCTTTCTTTTCAGTCATCTTTTCTTTTTCGTTCTCTCCTTGTTGCTCTTGCCATTTTCCTATTCTCGCCTGCCCTCTCATTCTCTCAGAAACCATACTCCGTTATCCTCTCCACTTGCTAGTTCTTTTCAACATCTCACAGGAGCGAAGGCTGAGGGGGTGTGGACACAGGAAGAGGGCTCAATCTCCCTAAGAACTGACTGATGTCCTTAATTCTACACAACCTTCCTAAATTCTGTTCTCAACAGATTCCAGTAGTCCTCTTGAAATGGAAGTAGGATCCAATATTTTCCCATTTCATATATATTCCCTAAATCCTCATCATGACCCCATGCTCCCCACCCCACCTCCACCTCCCTGACCTCATCATCACTGTCTGTTGCCTTCTCCCCCATCACTCAGTTCTAGCCTTTTTCCTATTTCTCAACTCATTAAGCAAGCTTCTGAACCTGGGTCTTTTACTTGCTGTTTCCTTTGTCTAGAACGCTTTTATGTAATTACTAGAAGCCCGGTGCTGAAATTCATGCATAGGGAGGTGGGCGGGGGTGGGGGGATCCCTTCAGTCCGGCCTGCGCCCTCTCACAGTCCAGGACTCCTCGGGGGATGTCTGACTGATAGCTTAGGCCCACTTCTCTAAGCCAGCAGTCGAACATTCTTAGTGCTGCCCCAGAGGCTCTCGCCACTGCCTCTGCGCTTGCCAGCTGTGAGCCTGGCTTCTAGCTGAGCAGCATTCCCCCTGTGGGAGTGCACTGACCATCAGGGGGCAGCTCCTGCATTGAGCATCTGCCTACTGGTGGTCAGTGTGCATCATGGCAACCGGTCTGACATTCTGCTGGTTTGCATATTAGTCTTCTATTATACAGGATATGGCTCATTCTCTCACCTAATGCAGGCCTCTGCTCAGATGCCCACCTTATCAAAAAGGCCATACAGAACTACCCTATACAAATAGCAGCCTCTGTAGCGGATTCCTCTCTAGGCCCCTCTTACCCTCATCCATTTGTCTTTATTACACTAGTCACCACCTGACATATTTTGTTTACCAACTGTCCCACTCTTTTTAAGATAAATTCCATGGGAGTGAGGGCTGTCTATTCACGCTGTTTCCCCAGTGCCAAAACAGTGCCAGGCACAAGAGGCCATCGATTTTATGTGTGCAAAGGGAGGGTCCTGTTTCTGGCTGAGCAACTGGGTGGATGTCCAATGCTATGATGAAGGAGACTGCAGGCGCGGGGTCAAGTCGGCCCTGTGGCCATGGCCGGTGCAAATGCCTGAGACAACTCTAGAGGTGGCTCTCTCTAAGGGGTTCATCCACTTCCTTGGCTTTATCTCCACTGATGCTACTGATCCCCAGAATGTACCTGCAGCCCAGATCTTTTTACTGAACTACAGATTCACAAAGCTCACTGCCAACATGATACCCTCAAACTCAGCAAGTATAAAACTGAACTGCCTCCAAGAATCAGATTTGAGGTGCTGGATTGCCAGAAACACCCCCAGTATCTGACTGATCTTCTCAGAGCAGGAGCTGGGCCACATGATATTTTGGGGCTGAAGGCCATGGCCGCCTCACAAACCTCATGGTTACACTCGGTCAAGAAGGAGGCGGCTCCGAGACTGTGATGGTGATGGCAGCCCATTCGAGCACACACAGCAGCTGCGTTGTTGGCTAGCTTTTCACCGGGAGTTGGAAGGGCCAGGGGGCTGTTCTGTGACTTCCTGCTGGGTTTAGGTTAAAGCTGGAAGCCCATTGATAAGTTAATCCTGAAAGTAACTTTGCAAAGCACTCCTGGATGGTCACACAGAAAGAAGCATGAAGGTGGCAGAGGAGTCCCTGCTTTCTGTGAGATTTTAGCTGAAGACTCCTAGGGGGAAATCTGCACATATGTCAGGGAAGACAGGAAGCCCAGTCACAACATTGAGAGAAAAACCCAGCTGCTAACCTGGGGACTTGCAGTGGGATGGGGCAGGCAAGGCCATCCACCTGCACGGGCAGCAACCCAGGTGCTGTGTTCACATCACACCAGGAAGAGGACAACAGGTCACATGAGAGACTGCCAGGCCAGGATGGGGCCACAGTGAAGTCCGCCCTGGAGGGGTCCTGTGGCTCCCAGGGCCTCCTCAACTACTTAACCCCTCCCTACGTCACACAGTGTGTTCTTTCCCCCACTCAATTCACTCACTCACCTACCCAAGAAACCTGAGTGGGGAATTATACACCAGCTGTGCCTTCAGGAAGCCCACTGTCTAGGACACGGTGCTGTTGTTAAGTGTTTGGAAGTATTGTCAATGAAGAGTGTTATGCATGGAACAAGAGACATAAAAAGTTAAAATGAGGATTCTGTACTGGAGTACCGTAAAGGTCCCACTCTCCTCCACCGTCCATGATTCTTTTAAGTGACCATCTATCCTATTTTTGTCACATATCCTGGTCTGCCAGTAACTATTGGGGGGGGGGGGGGGGGGGGACTGAACAGAAATCCCACTCTTAACACCCACGCAAATCAGCCCTCCTGAAGTGTCAAGAGGACCTGCATTCCAACAAGAAACCTTGGGAGTCTTTCTCCACTCTCCCCTGCAGAGAACCTGAATCTAGTCACTTCCCAAATCCTGAAGATCTGATCTCCTCACACCTCCCAAGGGCTTTACTTCTCTTCTCTGTGGCCTATGCCGCTTCTCTGTGGCAGACCACCGTCATCACTTGCCTGCATGCATGGCAGCCTCCAACAACTGGTTTCTCCTTAGTAACTCTTGCTCTGCTACAACACAGTAGTCACTGAATGTTGATCTAAAACACTGACTCAACATATTTATAGCCACAGAGGACCTTGTTTTTAGTACTGCCCCACATAGACACCAGACCATATAAATCCAGAACACAAGAAAGCAACCAAACACGATGCTGTGGAAGAAAACTCCCTGGTTTTATACATGTTTCCATTTTTTTTCAAACTATATTCCTCACATTTTGGTTTAGTAAATTGCAATACTGTTTCAAAATTACACAGTTGTATCTTAAAAATATCATACCTGAATAACAGCACTAAACCAACATGTATTGCCAACATTTTTCAGCCCAACTGGCCAACCGTCGACTCGCCTCCAGTCATTGGGATTGGGGTTTTCTCCCCAGACTTCACAGCGTTTCCTCTTTGAGCGTTTAGTTTCTGCAGAGGTTGCCTCGTGCATCCTGCAATGCGCCAACGTACCACACATCAGAAAAGGAAAAGGTTAAAGAACAACATACTACATGGAGGATGTTGGTAACCTTTCATAGGTAGTTCGAAACGCCAGGTAAACTATTTGCTGGGTAATCACTGACTATATAGTAACTGTAAGATTATAACGTAAGTGAAAAGTAAGGTTTAAACATAGAGATGTTAATCCTTCCATAACAACGATTATTACTAATAAGGTGCTTCTTGGAACTGAGTTGAGACTCAAGACTATTTACGGTAGCGTAGGAAAAGTTTTCGATTTCAGCAACAGTGCCCTCTCTCAGACTGCGCCATTGAAAGAGGCTAGAGAGACACCCTGCTAAAGATAAGAGCCTCTGGCCCGGCCACCATGGCTCAGTGGTTGAGCGTCCACCTATGAACCAGGTCAGGGCACAGACCCAGGCTGCAGGTTCAATCCCCAGTGTGGGGCGTGCAGGAGGCAGCCAATCAATGATTCCATCTCATCATTAATGTTTTTATTTCTCCCTCTCTTTTCCTCTCTGAAATCAATAAAAATATATTTTTTTTAAAAATAAGAGCCTCGGGGCCGGGAAGGTTGGGGGTTTTTGGGGAGATGAGGACACATTTGTAATACCTTGACCAATAAAGAAATTAAAAAAATAAATAAATAAGAGCCTCCAAACTGTCTAGTACCCAAACCATGGCCCTGTTTCCCTGAAAGAACAACTCGACAGTACAAAGGAACAAACGTATCTGGAAACTGACAGGCCACCACTGGAACTGGATATTTGTGGACAATTCCAGCCAGTGAGCAAATTGTACCAATTCAAATACTATCCCTGTTCACTTCTGAGACAGGGTATTGAATCATCATTTCCTTTTTAAAAATCAACATAACTCTCAAAGTTTACACAGGCTCAAAGATTATAAAGGGCGTAACATTTACTGGATACTTACTAGACTGACTAGAATCCTCCCCCACCGCCCCAACATAAATTAGCAATTATGAACTATATAACCTGCAGGCTTCTGCCCAAAGACCACAGGCTGCAATAAGACACTTATATTTGGTTTTTTCAAAAGTGAACCAGAGTAAGTAAGCTAAATTTAGTAAATTTTCCTTAAAAAATTTAATTCAGATGCAACTGAAGGAGCCTGGAAGACCAGCTCTTGAGTGGCACTCACAAAGCTACTGCCTTTGACCTACACACTAATGTAGGAAGCAAAGATTATACATTAAATCAATTACCTGTTAAGATCTCTTCCATCAGTTTGAACCTTGGGGGACTCCAGTAGACTCAAAGCAATGGCAGCCTGAAGATCATCTTTGTTCTCATGAGTAAGGTCTATTACTTCTGCAAGATACATTGAACTTCAATTAGTCTGCATGCAGGAAACACTGCTCTCCTGTCCGTAATGCAGGAAAAAAAGTAAAAGCATTAACAAACCTAGATATACTCAAACTCACACAGGTTTACAAATGCCAAAACCCTAAACGAAACATTAGCAAACAGAATTCTGCTAATGTACAAAAAAAGATTCTATATTAAGACCAAGTTGAGTTCATTTAGGAAACATTAACATTAGAAAAGAGACCAGTAAAATTCACTATCTTAACATTTCAAGGAAGAAAATGATCATTTCAATAGATACAGAAAAAGCAGTTGATAACATTCAACCTCTATTCAAGCATAAAAACTCTAAATTAACTAGAAAGAGAATATTCTTAGACTGAGAAAGAGTATCCATGAAAAGCCCACAGCACACTTTGTACTTAATGGTGAAATGTCAAACATATTTCCTTTAAAACCAAGACTAAGACAAAGATGTCTACTATCAAGGCTTTTGTTCACTATGGTTCTAAAAGTTCTGGTTGGTGCAATAAGAAGAGAAAAAATAAATTTTTAAAAAATATGAGAATTAGAGAATAAAAAAACAAGCTGTCATAACTCATAGATAACGATCACCTACAAGAGAAATCCAAAATAATCTAGAGACAATAGTTGTAATTAATAAAATGTGGTTAGACAAAAGATCAATGTACAAAAGTTAAGAGAATTTCTACACATAAACAATGAAGAACATTTAATTTAAAAAGAAAAACACAAAATTGTAATACTCAAGATTGTGGGCTACTGGCATAAAGACAAGCATACAGATCAAGGGAACAGATTTCAGTGGAATAGAGACACACCTCATATTTATGGTCATCTGCTTTTCATCACAGGTACAAAGATAATTGAGTACGGAAAGACTATATTTTCAACAAATGGTGCTGGAACAACTGCAATTCACACACAAAAGAATGACTTTAAACCTCTACCTCACACCATTAAAAAAAAATAACCTTGTGACCACATATTAACAGCTAAAATTGGAAAACTCTTAGAAGAAAACACTGTAGTTCTTTGTGATATTGGGTTAAGCAATGGCATCTTAGAGATGACATCCAAAACACAAACAAGCAAAAAAAAAGAAAAAGAAAAATCTGACATCAAAAATTTTAAAAACCCACAAACCTTGGGCTTCAGAGGACACCATCAAGAATGTGAAAAGACAACCCACAGAATGCGAGAAAATTTTTGCAAATCAGGTATCCAGTAAGGTACCTATATACAGACTACCTAATTATTCCTACAACTAAATAATGAAAAAAAAAATAGCCCAATTTTTTAAATGGGCAAATAATTTGGACAGACTTTTTTTGAAGATATACAAATGGCCAATAGCACATGAAAAGATGCTCAACATCATTAGTCATGCACACGTTACGTGAAATCAAAACAGCTCTCATCAGCCTTGCTTATAATAGCAAAAAATGTGAACAAACCCCAAAGTCAATAAATACATAAACTGTAGTATATTCTGACCATGAATTACTATACAGCAGTGAAAATAAGTGAACTAGTTATAATTTTCAACATGGATGAGCCTCTCAAAATATTGATTTAAAAAGACCACCATGGGCACCAGACATATGTGTTTACACACACACACACACACACACACACAAGCATATCCATACCAGCATTATTCAGAATAGTTCAAAATTACAAATAGGCCAAATACCCATTAACACCATCTGACCCAGCGGATGGTTCCTTTCCCTTGGAAGCCTCCTTGGCTTCCACAGTACCACTCTCCTGGTTCTCTTGGTCTTCCTGATCTCCCCAGACCTCCCTTCACTGGGAGTGCCGCTTGTTTAGTCACTGAACCTTTCCTTTTTTCTATACCGACTCCCTTGAAGAGTTCATCCAGTCCCATAACTTTACATACAACTTGCAGGTTTATGATCCCAAGTTCTATCTATCTCCAGCGGATCTCTCCCCTGAACTCATGTGGATCTCCACTGCCTCTTTTTTTATATATCTATTTTTATTGATTTCAGGGAGAGAGAGAGAGAGAGAGATACAAACAACAACGAGAGAGAATCATCAACTGGCTGCCTCTTGAATGCCCCCTATTGGGGATCAAGCCCACAACCCGGGCATGTGCTCTGACTAGGAATCAAACTGTGACCTCCTGGTTCATAGGTCAGGACTCAACCCCTGAGCCATGTCGGTTGGGCTCCACTGTCGGTTGGGCTCCACTGCCGTTGTGACACTCCACCTGAATGTCTAACAGGCATCCAAACTTAATATTGCCAAAACAGATCACTTCATCTTCCACCCCAGATTTGCTACACCTAAGTTATTCCCATTTTAGATAAGTGCAACTCTATCATTTCAGCTGCTCAGGGAAAAACCCTGGAGTCACCTTTAACTTCTCTCACACACCCCTTATCTCCTCTATAAGCAAAGCACACAGCAGCACTTCTCACTCCTTAACCATATCCCAGTTCACCCAACACCACCTGCTACAGCCTCCTCACTGGTCCTGGGCTCCCTGTTCCGACCCATGCTCATTGCCCACTACCCAACAGAGCAGTCAGAGTGACCTTAGAAAACGGGAACAGTTTACATCGCTCCTCGGCTCCCGATTCTCCAGTGGCTGCCATCAACTCAGAGGAAAGCCAAGCAGGCTATGCATGATCTGCCCCCTCATCCCGAATCGCCCTCTTCACTAAGCCTCAACTCTGCCTCCTTGCTGTTCCTTAAGCAAACCAATGTATATTCCCCCCTAAGGCCTCACATGACTTACTCACCCCTTCTCAAAAGGCTCATCCTATTTCAAATCTAATCCTCAAAACTTTTTTCATTCCATCCTTTACTTTTTCTCTACGGTACTTAGCATGTTCTGATATGCTATATAATTTGTTTTTCGTCTCCCCTTGAAAAACTAAGCAACATGAAGGCAGGGATTCTTACTCATTTTGTTCATCTTGTTTATTTTGTCCATCAGTGCCTGAAAGAGCGGTTAGCACATAGTAGGTGCTCATTAAATAAGTGTGAATGAATGAGTCCACAAAAGTGCTCTTACAACTGAGCCTGGCACATGGCAACGGTGTAATCATTAGCTATTATTTCCAAAGGGCTGATGTGGCAGACAGAAAACACACACGCTCATCTGTTATCTTTTGCAAGTTCAAGCAGGACTAAGACAGGATGTACTTACTTGCTAATACTTCTTTGTTGGCAGCACTCCGCTCTACTTCAGATGGTTCTGTAGCAACAGTGTCTTCACTGGGGTCCTTAACTCGTTCATCTGTGAGAAGACTGACTGCCAGAGTGATGTCACCATTACTGGCCTAAAGAGAGGGGGGCGGGGAAACTTTACAAGTAAAGCATCACAGCATTTAAAATGAGTACTGCATTAATTTCTTGCTTGGTTATAACTCCTTACTACCTGGAGACATACGGAGGAAGTCTAGGCATAAGTCTGGGGGGTGGATGGGAGAAATATGGTGGAGGATACTAAGGCACTGTGCTTAAAACACATTCTCAGTGGTGACTGTACTTGTAATTGTTTCTAATATGTTATTAGGAAAACTGTCTAACATTTACAATAGTAGAGGGAATGGAAAATTGAACTCATGTACCTATTCTGCCACTCTCTCCCAGATACTTTGAAGCAAATCGTAAGCATCGTATCAGTTTATCAGACATTTCAGAATGTATCTTTTTTAAAATATAACCCCTTAAGAGTAAGTAACAAGTTTTTAAGTAAATCACTTCAAAGTTCCCTGACTCAAATATCCTTTAGTTGGTTTGAGTCAGGATCCATACCAAGTTTATACTGTGCAACTGCTTGACATGTTCATAAACCTCTTTTACCCCGTAGGGTTCCCTGTACTGCATGTCTCCCATCCGTTTACATGTTGAAGATGCTAGGTCCTTTGACCTGCAGAGCTCTGTCCCTGCATACACGTTCATTTAGGCACTAAAATAGCTTGAACTGACATAACCACAATATGGACGACTGTTGTAAAGCCTCCTGGCTAAGGAAAGCCTTGAAACTAACCTTCAGAGCTTCTTGAAGGAAGGAAGAGTCCTGAATGCCCGTGATTTCTCTCAGCTGATTTAACAGCATTTGGCAGCTCTATATTTGAGAAAGAAACAAACAAAACCGCAGACAAGTGTCAGTCAGAAAGCAAACCTAGATACATTTACAGAACATAAGCATCTTAACAGACCAGAGACTTGCCTCCAAGCAACAAGGTATGGCTGTTGTGGGGACAGTGTCTCAGAATGTGCCCAGCTGCCACGCAGGCTATTTTGAGCTGAAAACAATCACAGCCTAACAAAGGAGGAAGTTATCTTCCCCTTTCCCACCTGAAGAGATTCAGAGGAAGGCCTGCTTCGGGAAGGGAACCCGAGCATAATCACCATGCTCAGGTTAGCACATGTGAATTAAGTGCAACCCATTGTTTCTGAGTCCGCCTAGCAAGAATTTGCTTGCCGCTTTGTCATCGACCAGTGGATTGCCTACTTCCCCTTAGGAATACCAGACTCTTCTCCAAACTGGCATATCTGCCTCCTTTTGCCTCAGTCTTTGGAATTTTCGTGCCTTTGTGAATATTCTGTGTGCACGTATTAAAATTTGATCTCCTATTAATCTGCTGTATGTTGTCTGAATCACTCAGCAGGAAGAACTAAAAGAGTAAGGAAAAAGTGTCCCCAGCCCAACACTGACAAGACACATTCTGAAATGCTACATCTATTAACTCTCTTAAAAGCTTTCTTGTGGAAAATACATGCAGAAGAAACATGAGTAAACAGTAAAACTGGAAGTACATAAAACATTTACGTGTAATATTCTAGCCTTAAGGAATGCTTTAAGTGCCTCTGGTTTCCCTTTCTGTGAGCAGTACATGAAGTAAGGAGGTCACACACGAGTGCAGGGAGTCTGCAGGGATGTGAAGATGTGCTATTTTAAGCTTCACTGCACATACCATTTGTATGTGTCATTTTTTTTTTTTACTGACAATGTTTCTAACCAGGTGATTAACAAATGCTATCACCAACATATTTAAAACTTTGGGTTTGTTTAAATGAAGTATAAAGCTAGAATTTTCTGAATTACAAATAAAATTCCAGGGGGGACTACACTATGAAATGTTTTCACTGATCTGAATCATGGAAAAACCTATCTTGTGGTAACTTCTGGCTACCTCAAGATCAGTTTATTACCCCTTTTCAGCCTTAACATCTTCACTGAAACATTCTGTCCTGTTTTGCCCAGACAAAAGTTAACACAAAACAACTATTTATAAGTAAGCTCAATGTAAACAATTAGTTGTCCAACTGAAGACAATGATCATTTAGATGAATTGTGGGAGCCCCTTACACGTCCCGCGTGGTTCAGGGTTCCTGTTCAGGGTTCGAGTTCTGGAGGAGGCCGCACACAAAATGAAGAGAGAGAGACTAGAAGAAAATTAATTTAGAATAATGGGGGCAAGGCCTGGCATCTTCCCACTAGTGGGTAAGATTGCCCCCCACATCGGTCTTGCTCAAAGCTTTTATTAAGGCAGTGGGGAAAACAATCACATCCTTATCCTAAGGGCATGAAACTCCAACAACAAAGAGGCAACAAGGATTTACATATCAGTAACGGAGGTGGAGGGCTGCTTTAACTATCAAAGTCTCCATCTAAAGGATGGGTGAATAGCTCCCCCACTATTCAGGGCAATAAAGGTCGACCAGCCTTCAGGCACATTTCTCTACTGAGTGACAATGACTGGTCTCTGGCATCGAATATTGAAAAGAAAATAGTTAAAATTTAATGCAGTGAGAAGAAATCTAATTTATACCATTCCTAAGGTTATCCCAGAATTAAGCCGGGCCTCGGTACTTACTGCTTCACCAGTGACTGTCTTTCAGCTAGTAGTACGTCTCAAGAGGCACTGCCCATTCACTGCTGCTGTAACAGAAACAGTATCCTATGTTCCTCAACAGCTGCGGGCCCAGGGCAACACTTAAGCATCATGTGACTAGAAATAACTAAGGGCAACACCCCCGTAGTCAGTCTTTCTGTTCCAGTCCAGGTCACAGTCATAGGCTAGAAATGGAACTGACGCTGCTGAGACCAGCAGTCTCTGAGGCCATGAGTCTTGTCAACGTAAGTCACTGCCTGTGGACTGGGAGAGTGACTCTCAGACTAGCAGGCGTCCAGATTTAGCCTTGGCAAGTGCCGAAAACACAAAGCATGTGATTTTTAGAAAAATAAAATATTAAAGTTTTCTCCAAACTAACTCTAATTCCATTTTATTTCACTGGGTGAAGGTATGTGAGTCTATGCATCTTAATCATACTCAGTTTTCTAAGAATCAAAATCAACATATCCCCAAAAGAGGGGGAATAATTGGGAGGGAAAGGAGCAGAGCACTAAACCTCCATCACATCTTCACCTTAAATTACTCTGTACATCCACTGACACTTAGGATTCACAGAAAATAATCCCAACAAAAAGTAGGAAGTAACACAGGCTGCTTACTTTTAGCCAGGTGTTCTTCTAAACACTTCACATTAATTAATTTAACTCAGAGTGCCAATGTCAATCAGTGAAACATGATATGCATATATTAAATAATTTACTAATCATTTTATTTGTCCATAGATTAAAGTCCCTTTCCCCTTTTCCCACTTTGTAACAGGTAGCAGTGGACAGCAATACATCTTAGAATAATACACCCAGGAAAGGAAAATACTGTTTCCCTTTTTTATTATTATTACTATTTTTTAAATATATTTTGTTTTGTTTTTAAAAACACACAGCTTTTTAAAAAATATATTTTATTAATTTTTTACAGAGAGGAAGGGAGAGGGACAGAGAGTTAGAAACATCGATGAGAGAGAAACATCGACCAACTGGGGATGTGCCCACAACCAAGGCACATGCCCTTGACCAGAATCGAACCTGGAACCCTTCAGTCCGCAGACTGATGCTCTCTATCCACTGAGCCAAACCGATTAGGGCTAAATATATTTTTATTGATTTTTAGAGAGAGAAGAACGGAGAGGGATAAAGAGAAACATCGATGAGAGGAAGTCACCAATTGGCTGCCTTCTGCACAGCCCTCACTGGGGATCAAGCCCGCAATCCTGGCATGTGCCTTGCCTGGGAATCAAACTAGCGACCTCTGGGTTCTTGGATCAATGCACAACGGCTGAGCTACACTAACTGGACTTAGTTTCCCTTTTTTAAAGTCATTGGGCAGAGATGACAACTTTGTAAAATCATTTTGTACGGCTCTAAGAATGATGTTCTACATATTAATTCACATCTAAATTCCTCACGCTGCTAGTTTTCAAAGATTCTACCCTGCCCTACTTATTCAACCTTTTCTCCTATACCATCCCTTACCTCACAAACTCAATTGAAGTGTTTATATTATTTCTAGTAATACCTCCTACATTTGACTGACCATGGAATGTTAACCTATTGTCAGTGGTTAGATTCATCTTTTTTTTTTTAAGTGTTTTTATTGATTTTACATAAAGAGGAAGGGGAAGAGAGAGAGAGAAACACTGATGGGTTGCCTCCCACACACACCCCGACTAGGGGCTGGGGATAGAATCTGCAACCCAGTTACATGCCTTTGATTAGGAATTGAACATAGGACCCTTAGGTGCCTGGGCCAAGGCTCTAACCACTGTGAACACCAGCCAGGGTGCATGACTCAATCTTAATAAATATTCAGGTAAACTTAACTCCTCAAATAGTACCCATGCCCACAACTAAAATCCTAATAAGTACTATATATTAAATGTTAATTTTATAGTAACATTCCAACCAAGAGTACTAGGACCCTGCTGTATTACTAACTAATGGTTTCTCCTGGGACTGCACAGGAAGCTGATTTAAATATTAACGTCACCACCACCATGCTGCTATATATAGTACACACCCAACAAGGCAGGATAGAGCTTGTGCTCCAGTCATGATCAAGTCAAATAACTGGCAAGAGACAACAGGTTTGCATTGCCTTGGATGAATTCACATTATTTTCATAAAACAAGAAATACTCTCGCCTTGGCCCAGATGGCTCAGTGGTTGTCAACTATGAACCAGGAGGTTATGGTTAAATTCTTAATTGGGGGATATGTCCAAGTTGTGGGCTCAATCCCCAATCGTGCAGGAGGCAGCCGATCAATGATTCTTTCTCATTATTGATGTTTCTCTCTCCCCCTATCCCTTCCTCTCTGATATCAATAAAGGTACGTTAAAATGAAGGACTCCCTTTTCCTGCCCGAGGCAGTGAAGAAAGAGGCATCAGAAAGAAGGCGCTCCTGCTCTGGACCTGGGCTACTTGGCGGTGCTGTGTAACCCAGTCCACTCCGCAGGACTGAGGTCTGTCTGCTTACAGCAACACAGTAACTCATCCCATAGTAAGCAGTAAATAGGATCAGTCAGACAATAAAAACATTAAGCATCAAGTTGTTGTAATAACCAATAACTGGCCTAATCCTACAGCAACTAATTAAACTGTTCAGATGAGGCAAATTCCTGAGATGACTAATTACGAACTTTACCTTTAAAATGCCCAGTTTAGTATTGGGACAAGGAGCAGGGAGGGATGCTATTGCATTACTCTAATGCATGCATTTCCTGAACACAACTGTCTATTCTTATAAAGGCATTTCTACACTTAAAACTAAGTGGTTCCATTGCCTGGAACATCCTCACGCACACTAAAAGGTGGTGGAATCCATCTCCCCTTAGACCTGATATGTTTCACATTCTGCTGTTTCTCTTTCTCTCTCCCCCCCTTCCTTTCTCTAAAATCAATTTAAAAAACAAAACCCTAAGTACATATTGGTAAATGTTCCTCTACTCCAAAGAACTTCCAAGGTGTGCCTAATAAAATTCCCTCCAAAATTAAAGATCTGGTTTTCTAATTTTAAAATAAAATTTAAGTATCCAAGAAAAGCAAAATAATAATTTTAGGAGTTAAAGAAAATATATAGCAACAACTCCAGAAGTCCAGTCTAGACAACAGGGTCTTAAAGGTATGCTGAGACTGCCACTAATCTCTCCAACTTCCACAAAACAAGAACAGCCCACAAAAGCCCTGGTGCTTTTTCCGTTTTTCTTCCAGCAACAACTCTATGTTGGTCCAATTTACTGATAAAGCAGAACAAGAAAAAAATTCTGAGAGGACCTAAATTAAAATTGCAGAGGACAGAGAAAGGGACAGAACAGTGGCCGGCTCATAGCTGTGGACCAACTAACAAACAGCTGCTCACATTCCGGTGTATCTGTTGGAATTTAGGATTAATTTCCAGGTGGCTGTAATCCACAGGAGCGGACACTTCTTCCTTACAGACTCTGTTACACCTATCCCAGAACCAGCCTCTCACCTTCTCCCATCCTCGTCCAGAGCTGATGCAAATCCTCTCAGAAGGGCTGTTAGCTCTCTCTCCTGGCCCCAGTGATGTATACGAACACTGCAAAGCTCCAGGATGATGGACTTGTTGTCCTCACACAGCCATGCTGCTGTGGCTGGTTTACACTCGATCCCCCAAGACAGTCCGCTTTTTTTCCCTTTATTTACTTTTTTGGCTCACAATGTCCTGATATACCCTTTTATTGAAAGACACTTAAGCAGCAGAAGTTAAGAGTCGTTGTTTAATAGTGCCATAAGGCTAGGACTCTCTAAAAATGACAAATAGCAGTTTTTTATAGATCCAACTAAATCCCTGAAACAGGGTACTCAGTAACTTAGGTTAATGATGCAAAAAAGTTATTTGAAAATGACTGTTTCAATTCATTAACTGGCTTAAAGTTTTTCAAAGCATTAAGAGCTTTTAAAACCTAGGCATGGGATGGGGGATGGGTGCAGGCTAGAAGGGGTTAATAGGGGGAACCTGCAATACTTTCAACAGTGAAGATAAAAATAAAAGTAAAAAGTGAAATTTAGTCACTCATATGGTACAGAGGGGTTTAAGTTGGAATTGAAAGAAAAAAAGAAGCCCAGCTGGTATGGCTCAGTGGTTGAGCTTCATATGAACCAGGAGGTCACAGTTCAATTTCCAGTCAGGGCATATGCCCAGGTTTCGAGATCGATCCCCAGTAGAGGGCCGGCAGGAAGCAGCCAATCAATGATTTTCATCATTGATGTTTTCTTCTCCCTTCTTCTCTGAAATCAATAAAAATATTTTTTAAAAGAGGAACTAGTTATTTATTTTTAAATTTCTCCTCTCTTTTTCTCAAATACACTGAGTAAGAAATTCCAATAGTATCCAAAGATATAAAATGAATAGGAAATTTCCCTCTTCTTTCCATCCCATTCCCATTTCCCAGGAGTCACCATTACTAGTAGTTTCTGATAGATCTTTCCAGAAATGGTCTATGCACATGAATATATCCATCATGCCCTGCATCTTGCCTTTTTCTTACTTTAGAAGACATTGAGACAACATTTTTTCATTTCTTTGACTACATGGCCAAATCAAGTACAAATTAGGTTGGGAAGGAGGTACAAATAAGCTTATTTGAAATGGATCTTCAAAGATGAAAGAAAATGCCATTTTTAGCAATATATTGCTAAAGTTAATTGAGAAAGAAGCAAAGTATAAGGGAAGATTTAAGAAATCAAGTTTACATGCTTCGAGTTTTAGAAACCTAACAACAGTAAAATTTTAAGTTATTATTAGGTGGGCCTCAGTGTGTAGTTTCTACTTTTGATAAATAACAGGGACCAGAGAAGAGACATGGATTACATTAGAAAGGGTACTAAATGTCAGGATGAGACTTGACCTGATAAACAATGGAAAATCATTACAGGTTCCTCAGCAGGAAAGAAATATGAGGGAGGGGGGTACCTTAAGGGAATTAATCTAGGACATGTAACAACTAGGGAAAGGAAGCTTAACTAAAGCTACAGGGCTAGTGAATAAGCCAGTGTGATAAGACAGGTGGGATGCTGGTTGGAAAAAATGGAAAGGGAGTGTATATTCTAAACATCTCAAATCTTAGTCAAATATTTGAATATGGAAGCCTAAGAGAATGCTACAGGCAACATAAAATAAAAGCAGTAAGAAAACCAACCAATGTAATATACCACACTAGCAGAATGAAGGAAGGGAAAACACAAGATCCTCTTCCATGATGCAGAAAGAGCATTTGACAAAAACCAACAGAAACTAGGAATAGAAAGGAATTTCATCAACATGATAAAGGGCCTTTATTAGTCACAAACAAATGGAAACAACTCTCAGCAGACCTCATATCAATGGTGAAAGACTAAAAGCTTTCCCACTGAAATCAGGAAAAGACAAGAACGCCCACTTTCACCAATGCTATTTCAACACTGTGCTGGAAGTTCCAGTCAGAGCAAGGAGGCAAGAAAAAGAAAAGGCATCAAATTGAAAAGGAAACCGTAAAACTATCTCTATTTACAGATGACATAATACTATATAAAATCCCAAAGAATCCACGAAAAAAAGTTACTAGAGCTAAAAAACAAACTCAGTAATTTTGCAGGAAACAAGATCAACATGCAAAAATCAGTTGTGTTTTTATAAAGCAGTAATGAACAACCTGAAAAGAAAATTAAGTAAACAATTCCATTTACAACTATTCAAAAGAATAAATTTAACCAAGGAAGTAAAATACTTATACATTGAAAAGTACAAAACATTGAGACAGAAGTTAAAGGAAACCTAAATAAATGGAAAGATATCCAGGTTCCTGGATTGGAAGACTGGATTAGTCAGATTTCTCCAGAGAAACAGAACTAATACAGGGTGTATGGGTGTGTGTGTGTGTGTGTGTGTAAAAGGAACCCTGGATTCCCAGTTTCCCGTGTGTGCAGGTACATTAATGTATTGTCAGGAATTGACTGTTGCAATTATGAAGGCTGAAAAGTCCCTAGTAAGCAAGCGGGAGGTCTCGGAGGGAGAGTGAGCGGTGTCATTTCCAAGTTAGAAAGCCCGAGAACCAGGAAAGCTTATGCTGTAAGTTCCAGTGTGAGAGCGGAAGAAAACTGATGTCCTAGTGTAGGGAGCGCCTGAGTCTTTGTGTCTCCTGATCCTAGCTCAGCAGTCAAGGGAAGTTCCTCTTAATCAGCCTTTTTTGTTATTCAAGGTCTTCAATTGATTGATGAGGCCCAGAGACATTTGGGAGGGCAACTGATTCAAATGTTAATCTCATCCAGAAGCACCCTTACAAACAAAATAATGTTTGACCAAATGTCTGGGCACATCACGTGGACACATCAGAGTAATCACCACAAAGACTTAATATTGTTAAGACAGCAATACTACCCAAAGTGATCTACAAATTCAATGCAATACTTATCAAAATTTCCAATCGCCTTTTCTTCAGAAATGGCAAAGCTGATCCTCAGATTCATATGGAATTTCAATGGACTCTGTATAGTAAAAACAATACTGAAAAAGAATAAAGTTGAGGTCTCACCTTTCTTGATTTCAAATATTACTACAAAGCTACAATCATCATGATGGTGTAGTACTGGCATAAAGACAGACATACAGACCACTGAATTCAATTAAGAGCTCCAACAAAACCCATACTTCTGGTCAACTGATTTTTGACAAGGGTCCCAGACCATTTAATGGGGGAAAATAGCCCCTTCAAAAATGGTGCTTAGGATTAGCAGACATCCACATGCAAAAGAATGAAATTAGACTCCCTAACTTACACAAAAACTAATTTAAAATGGATCAACAACCTAAATATAAAAGGTAATCCTATAAAACTCTTAGAAGAAAACATAAACGTATATCTTCATGATCTTGGATTTGGCAATAGATTCTTAGGTATGGTACCAAAAGTTTGAGCTACCAAAGAAAAAAACAGGTAGGCAGGACTTCATCAAAATTAAAAACTTGTGCATCAAAGGGTATTACTAAGAAAGTGAAATGGCAATGTACAGGATGGTAGAAAATATTTTCAAATCATAAATCGGGTAAGGGTCTAGTACCCAGATTTTATTTAAAAACTCTCATAATCCAAACAACCAAGAACAAACAAACCCAATTCAAAAATGGGCAAAGGACTGCTCTTCGGCCACTGAGCAGCAGCAGCCATGGTTCTGCCCTAATACCCCAGGACCTCAACAAGGGACACAAGTGACCAAGAACAGGAGCGGACTGAGGCACAGCCACCACTGCAGGTGCCTCACCAAGCACACCAAGTTCACGTGGAACATGATCCAAGAGGTGTGTGGCTATGCCCCCTACGAGCAACCTGCCACGGAGATTCAAGCGGGCCCTGAAGTTCATCAAGCAAAGGGTATAAGAAGGCAACCAGTCGATGTGAGTCTCTCGCATCAATGTTTCTCTCTCTCCCACCTACCTCCATCTCTTCTACTTTCTCTAGAAATCACTGGAAAAATACTCTCCAGTGAGGATTAACAACAATAAAAGAAAAGGCTGCAAACACATATTCACACCAAGAGGAAGAGTGAGGAACTGAAGAATGTCCTTTTATCCATGAGGAAGGCAGCAGCTAAGGTCTGAATCCCATCTCCTATGTGTGAAATAAAACTTGTTCAGAAACCTGGGCTTCCTATGGTGGCATTGGGAATGGAGGTGGCATCTGGTCCATTGTCTGCTTGAGACTCCCTCCTGGAGCACAGTGAGGTGGGGCATGGTGGTGGCACAGAAAGAAGCAACAGACAGGCAGTACTGACAACGGTTTTTAGTCAAAATCCAAAAAGTTCGTGTGTGCCAAGAAAAAAAAGATGGGCAAAGGATTGGAATAGACATTTTTCCAAAGAGGATATACAAATGACCAATAACGATATGAAAAGATACTTAGCAACATTATTAGCCGTTAGGAAAAATGCAAATCAGAACGGCAATGAGCCCTGGCCAGTCTGACTCGGTGACCAGAGCACAGGCCCACTGACAGAAGGGTTGCCGTTTCAATTCCCAGTCAAATGCAGGTACCTCAGTTGTAGGTTCAATCCCCAGCCCAGTCCAGTCTGCAATGGCCCGTGGGGGAGGCAACCAGTCCATGTGTTTCTCTCACATCAATGTTTCTCTTTCTCTCTGTCCCTCCTTCCCTCCCTCCACTCCTCTCTCCCTTCCACTCTCTCTCTCTCTCTAAAGGTCAATGGAAAAATATATTGTGAGGATTAAAAACAAAACAAAAAGATGAGATACCACTTCACACACAGGCGAATGGTCATTATAAGACAAACAAACAAAGAACAAAAATGGAAAATAAGTGTTGGGTAAGGAGGTGGAGAAACTGGAACCCTTGTGTATTCTGGTGGGAATATAAAATGGTGCAGCTGCTGTGGAAAATAGTCTGGCAGTTCCTGGGGCAAAAAGTTAAACATGAAGTTGCTAAATGAGCCAGTAATTTTATGTCTAGGTATATACCCAAAAGAATTGGAAACAGTTACTCAAAAACTTGTACATGAATGTTCACAGCAGCACCATTCGTAACAGCCAAAAGGTTGGAAATAACTCAAATGTCCTTCAAAGGAAAACCGAATAGAGAACACAGAATAGACTATTACTCAGTCATTAAAAGAAATGAAGTATTGACAGATGCTGTAACTTAGATGAATCTCAAAAACATTATACTAAGTAAAAACAGCCAGACACAAAAGGTCACATATTGTATGATCCCATTTATATGAAATATCCAGAACAGGTAAAAGCAGAAACAGAAAGCAGATTGGCATTGCCAAGAGGTGGGGGATGGGGAGTGACTGCTTAGTGAATGGGAGTTTTCTTTTTGGGGGGTGATGAAAATATGCTGGCACTAAACAGAAGAGGTGCTTCACAATATTGTGAATATGCTAAATGTCACTGAGTTATACATTTCAGTTAATTCTACATGTATTTCACCTTAACTGAATGAAAATCAAGAGATTTGTGTTTGCTCATGTACATGCACACGCACACGCACACATACACACACATGCACACACAGAAAAAGACCACCAGGGAAGTACTAACGTGGGTGGTAACGTTGAAAAGAGAAAATATTTGTTTAGGACATCTCGAGTTTACACTGTCTACCAGCCATCACATAGCATGTTGCTAGCACCTACTCACACAGACCTTTACCATGGCTTTGTATGTCCAGCACTTTGACCTCCCCTTTTACTTAGAAATAGCACTATGTAGCCCAGATTCCAGCACACACTAGCCTCTGAGCAACTCTCAATGTTTCTGAGCATCAATGTCCACATCTGTAAAATAAAGTATAGCATCAGCGCTAACAGACCTGGTGTGACTATCAAATTAAATAACACGTACAGGAATTGTTAATAACATTTAAAATGATATATAAATATAAAATTCTGTGACCCACCCATCCAATGAAACTCATCCAAAGGCTGGAGGGAAAATACGGATATCCTAGGAGAAAATTACCTGTGCGGTGGGTTTGGTTTTAAGTGTTAGCTGTGTCACTTTGTAAACTCTACTTTCAGTCACACTCACGTTTACTTCGTGGGGTTGCTATACAGGTTCAATGACAACGTATGCTGAAGTGCTCATAAACTGTCAAGTGGTAGTCAAGAAGTTTGGTTGTAGAAAGGCGCTAATGGAAGTCAATGGCTTTAAGTCCCAGCACTGCTACTTAGAATTTAATTTTGAGTAAGAGTAAGCTACATTTTTTTTTATCTGCAATATGGAGGCAAACGAACTTCAGTTTAAAATCTCGCCCTAACCGGTCTGGCTCAGTGGATAGAGCGTTGGACTGAAGGGTCCCAGGTTCGATTCCAGTCAAGGGCATATACCTTGGTTGTGGGCACATCCCCAGTAGAGTGTATGGCAGGAGGCAGCTGATCGATGTTTCTCTCTCATCGATGTTTCTAACTCTCTATCCCTCTCCCTTCCTCTCTGTAAAAAAAAAAAAAATCAATAAAATATATTTTTTTTAAATCTCATTATTAGGCCCTCATAAGCTATATTAATATCTGAGTTTGCGTTTCCTCAGCAGTAAACTCAATAATTGTAATAAGATACAATAATTCATACCTTGCAGGGTTTCTGTAAATATTAGAAATGTAGAGAAAGTGCTTAAAGCAGTAACTGGCAAATGGCGATGCTATTACTACAAGTATATCCCCTTGCCTATTACAGTAAGTGTGGGAAAGTAGCTATGCAGCAAATACTTACGGCCAAGAAAGCTGACGTACAGGTGTAACTGTTCAACAAGCATTTCCAAAAAGAGGGGTAGAAGGGTACAAATGCAGGCAGGGAAGCAGTTCATAAAAGGACAGTAACGGCCAAGCAAGCAAACAGGTTAGTCCACAGCAGAAAAGAAAGATGAAAGAACAACATACAGGGCCAAAGGCAGAGAGCTCAAGAAGCAAGGCAGCCTAAAGTCAAATGCCAAAGTAAGTATCAATAAACAAGTGGCAACAAGGAATCCTTGCAAATGAAAGCCTGAGAATGAGGAGTACTTGAATAACTAAAGGAAAATGGTGATAGGAATTACTACTGAAAGACCACTGATTTGCCCAGAAGGTGGTCGCTGGTTACTTCCGACAGGTCTATCACCTGCTAATGACAAATACTGAAAGCCTCCTACTGGCAAGGCTCTGTTTGGGCAGCCTGGGGCAATGCTGATAACATAAAACTACTCACCGCCCTACAATCTAACCTGCCGCTGCAGGCCTGTAGGCAATCACCTCCTTCTTGCTGGAGCCTGGACTGGTCCCCACCGCCAACTCCTAAATGGGCTTCTGCACAACCCATGGCTTCTACCTCACTGTGGAGTCTGGCAACCAATTCGCCTCAGCCTCTGGGCTGTGCCTCTTATCAGCCAAGAGCTAATCTTGTTGGGTCTGTGTTTTCCAATTTTTCTACAGTGAATTGGAATTACACTGTAATTGGAAAAACACTTTAAAAAAGAAACAGGGAGATTTAAAACCTGTTCAAAAAGTAATCAAAAGAAAAAAAAAGGAGGTAGACAAGGCAATAGCTGGTCAGAGCAGAAGAGAATTCTGTTGTTCTTATTTTATTTGAGGGTTGGGGATATGTGTTCAAAACTGAATGGACCATGGGAATTCTGTGGAGTAAGACAGAGCTTCCCAAAGTTTATCACCCAGGAATTTTGTCAAAAGGTAGTTTCGGGTTCACTAGGTCTAGGGTGGAGGCCCAAACAGTGGTGTGATGATTCCAAGGGCTTGCTCATCTCCTTGGTAACAATACTCCCATTGTGGCAGTTTCAAGCTACCAACAGGAGGTCACCAAGCAGCTTGGGAAGAGATGTACAGAATCAGGTGGAGACGCAGTAAAAGCGGGCTGCAGCACATCCACATTGCTGCATTTCTAACAGATGCCCAGGTGATGCAAATGCCGCTGGTCCATGGACCATATTCTGAGTAGAAAGGGAGAAGACCGCAGTAAAGGGATTAGGCGAGGATAAAGGAGATGTGAGGAGACTTGGGACAGGGGAGAGACATCATCCAGATCAGGGTTTCTCAAGCTCAGCGTTACTGACATTTTGGGCCAGACAAGTCTGTGTTAGGGGGTTATCCCCGCACAATGCTGCATGCTTAGCAGCAGTCCTGGCTTTCACCCACTAAACACCAAACCATGAGACAATGAGCTCTCCTTAGATGTGAGCAAGCTCAATCCAGTAGGAAAAAAAGGTTATCTGTTTTGAAAGAGTGCAAGGAGGACTGAAAGTTTAAAAGATCAGAAAAGTTCTAGAGAGTAATAGAAAGGTTCTGACCCAAGACAACGGGTCCAACAACAAAGAAGTAGAATCAGAGATATCTTTGGCTCTTGGGAGTCAGAACAGCCTGGGTTCAATTCTGGCTGTACCACTTGCCAGCTGGGTGACCTTTAACAAGTATAAGCCTTCTCATAAAAAAAAACTTCATATAGAGTAGTCATAAGTACTGAAATAATACATGTTAAGCTCCGAGCACAAGGTCTGGTACACAGTACATGCTCAATGGTAACTACTATTATCAACATCGCTATTTTCCTTAAAAAATATCTGCTTCACATTTCTCTGGTGAAACAGAACACGTGGAAAGATCTGAAGCAGTATTTGTCCCTGTGCCTTATAAATACTGTACCCACTGTGGAAACAGAAACTTTGTAGCTGAGGAGGCATGAGAGTTGCAAAAGCAAACCCAGCACTCATTTATTGATGCTCCAAAAATCACAGTGAAGGAGACTAGGTAAAAGGGAACGGAAAGCCAATAAATCCAGGGGAAACAAAAAGTTAAATTTTCCCTGCAGCCGGCAGGTTTTCATAGAACTCCAGTTGGCACAGAGAATGAGTGATAAACCCTAGTGCAGCCGCCAAGGATGACACGTTTCTAAGAACCAACCTGCCTTCAAGCTGTTCATCCTACAGGAAGAGTGGCTGTTGCTGCTGGGTTTCCATCTAAGTCAAGAACTGGTTAAAACACAGAATCTAAAGTCACCCCTTTACGCTACTCAAATAGCATCCTGCAATGTGGAGGACTTAGAACCGTCAGTGTTCTGGGTCTGAGTGGGTACTGAAAACCTGTTTCCAGAGTAGACACTTCCCCCTTACTAAAATTCTCGGGAGGCGATGGAGGGTTCTGTCTGTCCCATGCACAACCGACCGCCAAGGGACAGGAAGATGCACTCCGGCCTCAAGAAGCTTCCCAGCGTCTCCGTGCAGGAAGGCTCTTCCCCGCTAGAACAATTAAAGGATTCTCCAAGGGAAAGGTAGCATACCACAGAGAATTCAAAAATAAAGTCCATTCTAACACGAAGCGTATCCAGATGAGGATATAAGACGCCCACAGAAGACTCCCTTCAGCCTAGCCTGCGCACTGCAAGCATTTTACATCAACGAAAGAACCAGGGCCCCAAGGGCACCCATCATCAAGCACACCAAGCTTATCACCTGTCGGCAGGGGGGGCGAAGCCCGGGCTGGAACAGCTGATGTCATCCCTGTGCAGATCGCCAGGAACCAGGGTTACCCCAGCCAAGCACAGCCACCGGGCTCCCAAGCTCCCCCAAAATAGCCATGACTTCCAAGCAAGCGCTCATCCAACACCTCCCGGACAACAGGCTCAGGCAGGCGGCGCTGGGACGGGGGCCGCTTCTCCCACCGCGGCGGAGGGAAAGGAAGGCGCCCACGGCCAACAGGCGCATGGTCGCCACTAACAGGAGCCCCGAGAAATGTAAACAACGTGCTCTCCTTCCCTTAAAACATCAGCGCCAGTCTCAAAACTAAGATGCCCCCCCCACACACACACCTGTTTTCAGTGACTGCCCTAAAAACCGACAGAACCGACCTCTGAAAGCGGAGGGGGCGCGGGCGCGGGCACCGGGAGCCCCGAACAAAGCGGTGGCCAGGAGCAAGCGCCATGCTTTCCGAGCGCAGCCCGGGGCGCGGAGGTCGCTTGCGCTTCGCAAGTTTTAGGAGGAAGTAAGCGCGTCCACCTTCCACACCGCTGGCCTCCGCGTGAAAAGAGTGAAAAGGAACCCAAGGTTTCGCGCGTGGAGGCCCCGGCAGCCCTGAGCGGCCAATATGCTGCGAAACCGCTCGCTTCCCAGCTCGCACGTGCGCCCTCGGCCCGAGTTTCCCGTTTCGCCCCGCTGGAGGGGCGATGAGGGCTCCCGGGGGAAGGCATCCTCGCACCGCCCACTCCCAGGTCCCTGCACACAGACGCCAGCCCCCGGGAGTCCTCCCACGCCCGCGATCCTCTCCTCTCGCCGCCGGGGTCCCCGCAGACCCCCCGACGGGAACACGCTCCCCGCACGCCCCCGCCTCGGCGCCACGGCCACCCCTGCGGGCGCCGCAGGACGGGGAGGCGGGCGGGCGGCTCTGGGGAGCGAGGCGGGCGGCGAGGGCGCAGGGGGTCGCCAGGACCCAGCCTCTCCCCGGCGCCGCTAAGTGCCGGCTTTCACTTAACTTCTCCCGGGGTGAGACCCTGTCAGCAGCCCCGCCACCACGCGCATCTTAAAACGGAAGCAAAGTGCAAAGACCTCCAAAGCCGCCCCTGCAAGCTCCTCAGCCCCGGGCGCGGCCCGGGGCGCTCTCCCCCGAGACCGCGGTGCAGACAATCCCGCGCCCGCCTTCCGGCTTCGTTTCCCCAAAACATCTGATGCCCCTCATTCGGCGACCGAACCGAAGCCTGGAAGAGACTCCAGCCTCCACCCGAGCCCCTTCCCCGCGCTCGCCCACGCCCACGCCCCGCGGTGGCCCCTCGCAGCCCCCGCCCCGCGTCCAGCCCGCAGGCCGCCGCCCGCGCCGCTCCCGCCCTGGCCCCCCACCCCTCCTCTCTGACCCCGAGCCCGCCTCGCCGGCGCCCGGCTCCCCTCGCCGCCGCGGAGCGCACCGAGCCGTGGCCATCGGCTGCTCCGGCCGCGTCGTCCTGCTGCAGCTCCGCAGTCATGGCCGGGTCACCGGCCTCCCGCCACCGCCGCCAGCGCTGCCTCGCAGCAGGAGGAGGAGGAGGAGGAGGAGGCGGAGACCCTGCCACAGCCACCGCCTCCGCCCCAGCGCGCGCCGGAGGCCCCGCCCACACGCCCGCCACCGCCCCGCCCATCATCCCGCTCCGGCCCCCACCTCCGCCCCAGGGCGCACCGGAGGCTCCGCCCACAGGCCCCGCCCCGGCCGAGGGCCACGGGCCTCTGCGTGCCCGCGCACACCCGGCTTGACCCCGGCGTCGGCCACGTGACGCCAGCCCCGCCCACAGCTAGCGGTCGGCGTCGCGGCTCCGGGAGGTTAGTTTCTTGGCGGGGATGCCCCGACACCGTTTTCGGACCGCGGCGCTCCTTCTCGGTTCTCTGCTTCCAAAATATGCTCATGTCTGGGCCCCGCCACCCGGTCAGCCTCCCCCTCCGAGGAGTCAAAGCTGCTCCCCCACTTGGGACCCTGTCCAGGGCCAGCGTAAAGCGTTCCCCATCTGGTCACGTGGCCATTCCTAAGTCCAGCGACACGAGACATTATCACCTTGAACAAAGGGGAGACAAGTTGGATGAGTGGCCTTCCTAAGCTGGACCCAACCTCTTCACTGGCGCCCAGCGTGGTGCCTCACACTGGCCTGGGCATGGGCAGCACAGGCAATAGCCATTAGGTGCTCTGCCACCAGAAAGGATGGGGCGGGGGTTGCAACTCGGGGCCCACCGACCCGGCCAGCCACGTGCACACGCTGCACTGCTGCCGGGATGGAGAGACACTTCCCGGAGGGGACGAAGCTCAGGAGAGGCGTTTGCAACCACGGAGCCTGATGGAAGCCCAGCTCTTCGTGCAGGGTTCCCCGACGGCCGGGCAGGAGAACTCACGGGAGCGCTGATTCCAGCCACGGTCCCTCCCACCGGATCTTGTTACCTTAAGTCTTAGTCCGAATATGTATCAGGAGCAAGTGCACAAAAACCCTACCAAGACCAAAGTCCGTTAAGTCTAGTGCCTGTGTTGTTGTTTTTTTCACGTCTTCTATTCAAGTCTGTAATACTTTCTGAGTTAATTTTTGTGTATGGTGCCCGTGGCTTTCAATTTACTCAACACCATTGTGCTAGTATAGTTTGAAGTCGGGGAGTGTGATACCTCCAGCTTTGTACTTTTTTCTCAGGGTTGCTTTGGCTCATTGGGGTCTTCTGTGATTCCATATAAATTTTAGGAGTATTGGTCCTACTTCTGTGGAAAATGCCCCTGGGATTTTGGTGGGGATTGCGTTACATCTGTATGTCGCTTTAGGCGATGTGGCCATTTTAACAATGGTAATTATTTCAGTCCATGAACATGGACTGTTTTGAAAGTATTATGTTAAGTGAAATAAGCCAGGCAAAAAGAACAAGAACTCTATGGTTACACTTACATGTGGGAAATAAAACAAAAAAAACAATAAATGAACAAGTAAATATTTTTAAAACCTAGATACAACAACGGAATGGTGGTTACCAGAGGGGAAGGGGTTGGGGAAAGAGCAAAGAGGGGAAAGGGGGCCCACCCAGTACATGGTGTCAGAAGGAGACTTGGCTTCAGGTGGCGGGCACATGAGAGTGTACAGATGTCCTATTCAGAGGTTTTACACCTGAAATTTGACGGTTGCCATTTTACCCCAATAAATTTAAAAGCATACTAAAATTGCAAAAAAAAAATTCTTAAGTTGTCCCAGTTTAGATTTTTCTGGAGTTCAACCCAAAATTTTCTAGTATTTTGTTAAGTTTGAGCAGATGGTTACGATCGCATGTTAAAGCCAAGGTGCCCTCAGTTGAGTTGTATTTTGAACAATTTGGTGGAAACTGTAACTACTGACAATGTTTCACTCCCACGTGTATCACGAGGGCGCACTTTTGGCCCTCCAAAATCTATGCTCAGGCTGGGTGTAAAAGCGCCTTTTTTTAGGGGGTGCTGCTTTTACCATTGCCCCGGTCCTAGCCCGCCGGCAGCACCCTTGACCCTTGGTGTGAATTTTTTACGGATAGCCGCCTTTCCTGTGCTCCCAGCACCGCTGTTTCTGTGACTGTGATGTTTCACCGGCAGGTTTTTCTAGTCTGCATGTGACCACGATTTGTGGTCTAAGGACACGGGGGAAGCTGCCATGGGAGACCTGATTACTCTCAGGAGCCTGAGCTAGGCCTGGGGATAGATACTTCTTTCGCCTGGAGACACAGGGGCCCCCTTTCCCTGACAGGTAACGTTTGAAGAGATCAGAACCTGCCACATTCAACAGACTGTGTTTATGTCTAATGGCTGTAAGACTATTTTTTTTTGTGTGGTTTTACCCCCCCCCCCCTTTTTTTTTCTCTAATGAGTAATCAAACCCTGTGTTCATGGCCTCAATCCTAGGGGTCAGAGCAAAAACGATTTCTTGGCTTAGTTTATCTGCAGCATTGCATACTGGTACGCTGCCGGAAAGCTCTATTTTTGTGTGTCTTTAGCATATCTCTGGAGCCACTCTTATTTCATCTTTGCACATTTGCTTTAGGAAATTGCTTATTTATCATCTGTGAGTGGGTGGAGACCTATTATGCTTATTTATGAAAATTTCCTTGGAAGACCAGCAAAGACTGTTTACACTCATGTCTCTGAAAGAGGTATGTACAGACCGTTTGGCAAATGGGTTTGGATTAAGCTGCTTTCTGCTATGTGGTTCTAAACAAGACTCCATGTTAATAAATTTGACCTAATCAATTTGAGGGCTACAGCCTCGTGGGTTTAACTACCAGCTGGTCCTGGACATGGTAATCAGATAGAGATACCCAGTCCAACCAGCGTGTTTAATGAACACTCTGCGTCAGTGCTCAGCCATCAGTTGGCAAGCTTCATGGCGATCAAATAGCAAAAGTGGGTATCATGAAACATGTGCTGTCACCTCAGAAAATCCCCTCTCATTCCTCTTTAAAACCTATACATGAAGGCTTCACAATAATGATGTTATTCTTTGATAATCATTTCAAGAGTATTCAGGAAAAATAATATTAATATAGAGCAATAAACAGGTGACCTCTTTAAAAAGGGGCATAGTTTTTAGAGTATTTTCCCAAAGAAGAAGTTGAATTATTTTTTCCTTTCTCAGAAAACTTTTTGTTCCAAGGCTCAGTAATTTTCTGAGTTAGTGTATTTATAGTTCTGCTTCTGATTTATCCCAAACTCCGAATATAGTTTGTATTATAATAAAATGATCCTATTTCAATGTTATTGAATGCTTCTGTCAAACTTTGTGGGGTAAGTGAGAAGGAAGGGAAGGAGTTAGAAAAAGAAAAAAGAAAAAGGGAAAGAAAAAATGTATACTTGCATTTTATTTGGGCTTCACTCTATAAATAGTTTTTGCCACTGGCTTCAGACCAACTGGAGTTGAAAACTGATGGCCAAGGCTGATTGACAGGAGTGGCTGTTCTTTGAGCCATAGGATCTTTTCCAGGAGTGATCTAGACAGAAATATCCTTAAGGGCCAGCTTCTCAGCAGTTACAAAAGGGGCCTTTCTTACCACAGAGGAAATAAGGAGGACAGATGAAAGATTTAGATGATGTATAGGTGTTGAGGTTAAATTATAGGTGTTGTTTTTGCCAGTTGAAAAATCAGTCCCAACCCTCCTGAAATTTGTATGATGTCAGATGGGTGCTGGATTCATTGGGGCGATCACTTTATAGGTTATATAAATAGCCACTTACTGAGTTAGACACCTGAAACTAATATAACATTGTACATCAACTGTAATTGAAAAAGAAAAAAGTATTTTTTAAAAGGTATAATAAAATAGAGCACTAGAAGTAAGGCCATTTCTGCAATCTTTATTTTTTTTTAAAATATATTTGTGTTGATTTCAGAAAGGAAGGGAGAGAGAGAGAGATAGAGAAATATCAATAATGAGAGAGAACGTTGATTGGTTTCCTCCTGCACACCCCCTACTGGGGATCGAACCCACAACCTGGGCCTGAGCCAACTCAGCCAAGGCTGCAATCTTGATTTTTAATAGACCAGCATCAAAGACCAGTGAAAATAGGATGGGCTTTTAATAAATGGTGCTCAGACTGATAGTTATCCATATAAAATTTAATTTTAGACTCTTACCTTACATCGTAAACAGAAATCAATTTTAGGTATATTGAAGACATCCATGTGAAAAAAAAACAAAATTAAAAACTTGTGAAACACCTTTGCAGAATCCTGTGCTTTGGGGATAAGGGATCTTTCTTAAATCAGGCACAAAAAGCCCAACTCATAAAAGAATAGATCGATAACTTCAATTATGTTAAAACGAGGAATTTCTCTCCATTAAAAGATACCATGAGAGAAATGAAAACATCCAGAAACTGGGAGAAAATATTTTTAACACATCTGACTGATCACATTAGTATCTACAACAACGTTTCCCAACTTTGGCACTATTAATATATTGGACCAGATAATTTTATGTTGTGATGGCTATCCTGTGCACTGTAGGTTGCTGGCCTTTACCTTCTAGTTGCCAGTAGCTCTCCCATATCCAGTTGTAACCATTAAAAATGTTTCCAGACATTGCCAAATATTTTCAACATTTGTATCTCTTAAAGGGCAACATCTCCTCAGAACCACTGATCCAAACTAGGTGAAAAACTATTACAAATTAGAAGAAAAAGACAATGCAATAGAGAAAAGGGCAAAAGGCTTAAGCAGGCACTTCACAGAAAAGAATCCCAAGTGTATGAAGAGATGCTAAACTCAATACTCACTAGGAGCACATGAACTAGAGCCATAACAATACCGTTTTATGCATACAATTGGCAACATTTTTTAAACACCATGATAACATGTTGCTGGGAGTGTGGAGTGATGGGAGGACCTTACACTGTTTGGCAGTATAAAATAGCACAACTACTTTGGAAAGCAATATCAACTACTAAAATTTGTAGTGGTGCATCGTCGCGGCCAACAATTCCTCCCTCAAATAGTATCTTAGCAAAATTTTTTTTACCAGGATATATGTACACAAATATAACACTTTTAACAGCAGACAAAACAGGAAACAACCTAAATCTATCAACAGTAAATTGATCAATTTTTGAATAGTCATTTGATGAAACATATAGCAGAAAAATGAATGAACGATACCACCGGAGACCAGTCATTGTCACTCAGTAGAGAAATGTGCCTGAAGGCTGGTCGACCTTAATTGCCCTGAATAGTGGAGGAGCTGTTCACCCATCCTTTAGATGGAGACATGGATAGTTAAAGCAGCCCTCCACCTCTGTTACTGATATGTAAATTCTTCTTGCTTCTTTGTTGTTGGAATTTCCTGCCCTTAGGATAAGGATATGGTTGTTTTCCCCATTGCCTGAATAAAAGCTTTGAGCAAGACCAGAGTAGTGGGCAATCTTACCCACTAGAGGTAAAGATGCCACGCCTTGCCCCCATTATTCTAAATTGACTTTCTTCTAGTCTCTCTCTCTTCATTTTGTGTGCGGCCTCCTCCAGAACTCGAACCCTGAACAGGAACCCTGAACCACGCGGGATGTGTAAGGGGCTCCCACAGAACTACAGCTGTGCTATTAATATCACGGTTGAGTCTCAGGAATACGGGGTTGTGGGGTGAAAAGCAAACCACAGAAGATAACATACAACATGATTCTATTTATGCAAATTACAAAAGCAATATCTATATATATAAAAACCTAAGCAGCAGGCTGACCGTTCGACTGTCTGACCAGTAGCTATGATGTGCACTGACCACCAGGGGGCAGATGCTCAATTTAGGAGCTGCTGAGCTGCAGTGACTTGGCAGCTGCGGTTCTCGGGTGATGGCATCCAGAACCAGAGAGGAGGGAGCCTGACTCCGGGGTATGTCACCCTCTCATAATCTGGAACCCCTCAGGGATGTTGGAGAGCCAGTTTTGGCCCAGTCCCCCCCACAGGCCAGGCTGAGGGACCCCATTGGTGCATGAATCCGTACACTGGGCCTCTAGTTAAATAATAATTGTCTAGGGAGATAAAGTACAAATAAAAGCAAGTACATTATAAACACAAAATTCTGAGAGAAGGGAAGAAACGGAGAAAGAGCATATAGGTAGGGTGACCAGACATCCTGCTTTTGGCGGGACAGTCCCGATTTTTGACAGTTTGTCCTGCGTCCCGCAGCGTTTTAAAAAAGTCCTGATTACTCTTTGTAATATTTTAAGTAATAATAAAAAAATAAAGAAAGAAAGAAAAAACAACCCTCCCCCCCAGTCAATGGTGTACCGCTTTAAATCTGGTCACCTTAATACAGGGGATGTCACAGATATTGGTAATAATTCTATTTTCATAAGTCAGGTGGTAGGTAGATACATGAGGGTTCATTACATCATTTTACATAGATCTTATAACTACTTAATAAAACAAAATATCAAAAGAACACTATTCTAATAATAAAGATTAAAAACATACCATCCTCACTCTCTAATAATATTTTTGTGTCCACCAAAAATATTGAGAAATATAAAGCTTCTTCAGTTTATAGAAGATAATTCTTTTATGCTGGCTGAGGCATGAGGCAAACATTTTAAACTCTCTCCTATAGGAGCCTGCAGGCCGGGGAAAGGGACTGAGAGGTGGTCAGTGCACCTCATAGTGACTGGTCAAGTGGTCATTCTGGTCGTTCCACTGTTAGGGTCAACCTGCATATTACCCTTTTATTATATAGGACTATATAGGACATGCTTTACAAATGGGTAAACGACCACAGGCAGGTTGAGTAATTTGCCCAATGTCTTTCTACTAATAAAGGTAGAGCCAGGTTTCTACTCGAGCAGTCTAGCTTTTTCTAGGGTGTGGGGTAAAAGACAAGAAGATTTTTATTTAGAAAAACTCTCACTGGGAAAGATGAATAATTAAAGAAGAAGCAGTCAGTAAAGGCTATTCTGAGTGCTACCTGGGCTGAGTTGAGAGGCAGGGAAAGCTGATGTGGTTGGGGTAATCACAAGTCCCACCTTGCTTATCCCTGTTTTTCCAGCATGATTGTCAGTAGCTCCTCCTTTCTCAAACTTCCAGGTTGGGATGATAAATTACAGGGATACCCTACTTACAGAGCAGTTCATCTTGAATTTAAGCAATGGTCCTGGAGACTCTTAGCATGCAATTTCCCAGTCTTTCAAATACAGCTAAAATGCAGATCCCTAGCCAAATCTGATAAGCATGTGTCATTAACAAAAAAATGGCTAATCTGTTTCTAGAGAATATAGCCAGAGGCGATAGGAGGAACCCCATTGGAAGCGGGCGGGATCACTACCTGGAGTCCTGTGCCCTTAGGCAACTTTTCCACTTTTGTAAGCCAACTTCAATCATCATTTGAGGCCCAAGTGTCCTCAGGGCAGTCATCGAAGAGCTGGAGACCAAGTGGAGTTAAAAGGAGGGAAGGTAGTGGGTGGTCTCTGCCAGAGAGGTAGAAACTAAAGCCGACATGCATGGAGCTTTCAGTCCCCATTGGAGAAGAGAGTTTAGAATTTCAGGTCTGGAATGGCAAAGGTACCAACTCTGAAGTCCTAAAAATATTATTTTTGTAGTATTTATTGTCTCTAATACTTCTCCAGAGTAATCCATAACGTGAAACTTAAAACCAAAGAAATGGGTGCTGAATCGAGTGTCTGGACCCAGCCATTTTTGTAACCCTGTAGAGTTGTAACCCTGTAGAGTGGGTGTTGGCACTTTAAGGAATGCAGGTCAAGAATGGCATTCCTGGGGCCAGCAGCTTGGAGACTTGGCCTACTCCAACCAAGGACACGAGGAGAAGAAGCTTCAGGAAAGTATTTCAGCTTAGCATTGCTAGTCATGTATTTGAAAGCAGTGGATTCCATTTCCTCAGCTCTACAAAAGGATGAGCAGTGACCTGAGCAACTGTTGTTTTATGCTACATCTCATTATTTCATTGGCAAGACAAAAAGAATGGGATGAAGGCAGAAACCAGTGCAATCACTTGATCATGCTGCGTAGGTCTTTTGGTGTCTGATGTGGTTTTAAGATTACCTGAAGAACATGACAATATTTTGAACATTTTGCAGTGACACTTGAATAAATTTTGATTTTTACAAAAACTAAACATGCATTGCTCAAACTGGGTAAGATAAAGAGCCTCTTACCCATCACTCTGTGTACAGTATCAAATAAGCCAGCCCCTTCAGAGCAGATTCTAGAGATTGCTTGAGGGAGGTTGCTTAAAACAAGGGTATAAAACAAGCAATGTTTATTTATTTTCATGGCTACAAATTTGCAGTGTTTAACCATACTAGAAACGCTAAGAGGTATCTTTTGCCTTTTTGACTCATTTCAAATTTGGTGTTGGCAAAAGGCTATGCTGGTGGTTCTCCCCTCTAAGAAAATTTTGTCCTGCAGGAGACATTTGGTAATGTGTGGAGACATTTTTGGTTTGTCACATTGAGGGAGTAATAGTGAGGAACTCTAAGCTTTTCCACTAAGATCAGGTAGAAGGCAAGGAGGTTCCCTCTCACCATTCTTTTTCAACTTACTGGGAATTCTAGCTAATGCATTAAGACAAGGAAAGGAAATAAAAGGTGTATAGATTGAGAAGGTAGAAGGAAAACTGTCTTTATTCACAGATGACATGATCATCTATGTAGAAAAGTCAAGAACTGGCAAAACAAACAAGCATATAAAAAACACTTCTGGAATCAGTGTTTACAGCAAGGGTATAGGGCATAAGGTTAATATAAAAAAGTCAATCACTTTCCTGTATACCAGAACGAACAAGATGAATTTGAAATTATAAACCACTTACATCCCTCCTACCTCAATGAAATACTTTGGTATAAATCTAACAAAATGTGTATAAGATCTATGTGAGAAAAACTATAAAACTGCAATGAATGGGGAGAAACCACGATGGCAGCATAGGTGAACACCAGAATTGCTGCTGGGCAAAACTATTTCAAAACCACAATGAAAACAAAAAACGGACACCACCCAGACCCACAGGAAGGCTGGCTGAGTGGAAATTCTACAACTAGGAAGAGACTGAGACGCAGAGGAGGTGCAGAAATAAAGTGCAGAGGTACGGAGGCACGCGCAGCAAAGGGGCTCTCGGGAAGGGCTGGCAGCATTTTGTACCAGAGGGAGGCACAAGCTCCCGACGGCTCTGACCTCCAGTTCCAGGTGAGTTTCTAGGGACTCAGAATCATACGGGGAGGAGCTGGACTGTCAGGCACCATCTGGCACCGGGAGGAACTCCAGAGCGGCTTGAGACCCGGTGCCTCTTAGGGCAGGGCTGAGAATTGGCCATAGCTGGTTGCTCTGCCGTATAGACTCCCCGAGACCCCGCCCCACCCAAGCTGCTCCTAGAGGCTTTTGCATATAAAAGGCTGGGAAGCCCCAAGCAGAAGCTAAAATAGCACCTCTTTGAAGTTCCAAGAGACTGTGTACCCAGTGGTCAGAGTGGGACCACCCAGTCTACAACTCCTCCGACTCATAAGGGATGCACTCAGGGGGCAGACTTAGTGGGCACCAAAGCCCCACTGAAGCAAGTCTTGCCCTATAAGGGTGTCTCCAGCATAGAAGTTCTCCCACCATAGACATAGCTGATTAAAACCACTCTGTCAACGCAGAGAAGCAGCCAAAAAGCAGAGACAAAGAAACAGGTTACAAATGACAGAAATGGAGGAAAGCAAACGACTGGATATAGAGTTCAAAACCACAGTTAAAAGGCTTTTCAAGAATATTCTAAAGACTGCTGATAAATTTAGTGAGATCCTCGAGGATGTGAAAAAGGACCAGCTAGAAATTAAGCATACACTGACTGAAATAAAGAATAATATACAGAGATCCAACAGCAGACTAGAGGATCGCAAGAATCAAGTCAAAGATTTGAAATATGAAGAAGCAAAACCCACCCAGCGGGAAAAGCAAAAAGAAAAAAGAATCCAAAAATATGAAGATAGTGTAAGGATTCTCTGGGACAACTTCAAGCATACCAACATCAGAATTATAGGGGTGCCAGAAGAAGAGAGAGAGTAAGATATAGAAAACCTATTTGAAGAAATAATGACAGAAAACCTCCACTACCTGGTGAAAGAAATGGACTTGCAAGTCCAGGAAGCGCAGAGAATCCCAAACAAAAGGAATCCAAGGAGGACCACACCAAGACACATCATAATTAAAATGCCAAGGGCAAAAGACAAGGAGAGAATCTTAAAAGCAGCAAGAGAAAAGCAGTCAGTTACCTACAAGGGGGGCACCCATACGACTGTCAGCTGATTTCTCAACAGAAACTTTGCAGGCCAGAAGGGAGTTGCAAGAAATATTCAAAACGATGAATAGCAAGAACCTACAACCAAGATTATTTTACCCAGCAAAGCTATCATTCAGAATTGAAGGTCAGATGAAGAGCTTCACAGACAAGAAAAAGCTAAAAGAGTTCATCACCACCCAACCAGTATTATATGAAATGCTGAAAGGTATCCTTTGAGAAGAGGAAGAAGAAGAAAAAGTAAAGATAAAAATTATGAACAACAAATACATATCTATCAACAAGTGAACCTAAAAATCAAGTGAATAAAAAAATGTGATGAACAGAATAAACTGATGAATAGAATAGAATCAGGGGCATAGAAAGTGAGTGGAATGACAATTCACAGGGGGAAAGGAGTGTTGGGGGTGTGAGAAGAGACTGGACAAAAATCGTACACCTATGGATGAGGACAGTGGGGGGGGTGGATAAAGGCAGTGGATGGGGTGGGAACTGGGAGGAGGGGAGCTATGGGGGGGAAAAAAAGAAACAACTGTAATAATATGAACCATAAAGATTAAAAAAAAAGATTGTGACCATCAGCCTTAGCTGGTTTGGCTCAGTGGATAGAGCATCAGCCTGTAGACTAAAGGGTCCTGGGTTAGATTCCGGTCAAGGGCATGTACATTGGTTGTGGGCACATCCCCAGTGGTGGGTGTGCAGGAGGCATGATCGATGTTTCTTTCTCATCGATGTTTCTAATCCTCTATCCCTCTCTCTTCCTCTATGTAAAAAATCAATAATATATATATATATTTAAAATTGTAATGAATGAAATCAAAGAACAAGGTAAATGGAGAGAAAATAGTACAAAATTATATTGACTGTAAACGTAATTTAAAAAATAAAATTTTAAATTAAGTAGGGGAATGAATAAATGGAGAGCTAGCCCATGTTTGGGGATAAGAAACTCAATATTGTCAAGATGTCAGTTCTTCTCAACTTGATCTATAGATTTAATGGAACTCCAACCAAAATCTCAGCAAGTTATCTTGTGGATATCCACAAACTTAAAGTTTATATGGAGAATCAAAAGACCCAGAATAGCCAACACAATATTGAAGGAGAAGAACAAAGTGAGAGGACTGATACTACTCAACATTAGACATGAGAAAGCTACAGGAATCAACACAGTATGGCCCTGGAAAAAGAATAGACAAATAGATCAATTGCACAGAATGGAAAGTGCAGAATTAGACCCACATCAATGCAGTCAACTGATCTTTGGCAAACGAGCAAAGGTAATACAGCGGAGCAAAGACAGTCCTCTCAATAAATGGTATTGGAACTACTGGAGATCTACATGCAAAAAAAAAAAAATTAATCCTAACACGTGTCTTACATCTTTCATAAAAATTAACTCAAAATGTAATCCAGACCTACATGTGAAACACAACTCTCTAAAACTCCAAATGACCTTGACTATGTGAGTGATTTTTTAGAAACAACACCAAAGTTACAATCCATGAAAGAAATAATTGATAAGCTAGATGTCATTAAAGGTAAAGCTTCTGCTTCCTGAAACACAACGTGAAGAGAATGAGAAGACAAGCTGTAGACTTGAAGAAAATATTTACAAAAGATATGTCGGTTAAAAGACTGTTATCCAAAATATAAAAAGAAATTCTTGAAACTTAACAATAAGAAAGCAAACACCCTGATTAAGAAATGAGCCAAAGACCTCAGCAAATCCCTCACCAAAGAAGATAATCCCTCACCAAAGGAGATAAACAGATGGTGAATAGCATGTGAGAAAAAGGCCGCACACCATTCGTCTTCAGGGAAGTGCAACTTAAAACAGTGAGATGCTAGAATGGCCCAAATCCGGACACTGGCAGCACGAGCTGCTGATGAGGCTGTGAAGCAGCAGGAATTCTCGTGTATTGTTGGTGGGAGTGAAAAATGGTGCAGCAACTTTAGGACACAGTTTGGCAGTTTCTTACAAAACTGAACAGGCTCTTACCATATGATCCTCAAATCGTGCCCCTTGTTATTTACCCAAAGGGGCTGAAAACTCACACCCACACGAAAACCTGTGCGCGGATGTTCACAGCAGCTTTATTCGTAAGTGCCAAACTTGGAAGTAACTGAGATGGTCCTCAACAGGGGAATGGGTAAATAAACGACGGTACGTCCAAACAATCGAATATTATTCAGCACTACAAAGAAATGAGCTATTAAGTCAGGAAAAGACATGAAGAAATATTAATAAGTGGAAAAAGTCAACCTGAAATGTCTGTGTCGGACTGTAGGACATTCTGGAAAAGTTAAAACGATTGGAGACAGTGAACAGATGAGTGGGTGCTGGGGGTTAAAAGGGAAGGATAGACAGAGCACAGAGGGTGTTCAGGGCAGTGAAAATACTATGTATGATCCCATAATGATAGAGACCTGGCAGGATACATTTTTCCTAAACCATACAATGTACAACTGCATTAAGAATGAACTGCAATGTAAATGATGGACTTTGGGTGATTATGACATGTCCATGTAGTTCATCAGTTGTAACAAATGTACCACTCCGATATTGGGGGAGCCTACGCATGTTTTGAAGTAGGTGGTACATGAGAAATTTTTGTACCTTCCCTTTAATTTTGCTGTGAATCCAAAACTGCTCTCAAAAAATAAAGTCTTAATTAAAAAAAAAAGAAAATAAAGCAAATTTTTAAAACATGTATCCATTCTAATTTTGATAATAAAACTGTGTGCTGGGAACTTACCTATTTTTCTGAAGGCTGTAGCCTTAGATTTCCTCCAAGAGTTAATCATGTAATTTGGAGCAATTCAATCTGTAAGATGCTTTGAAAATTATAAACCAACACTATGAAGGAGCTGGCACATTTAGCATTGATAAAAGGCTTTGGTTGGGAGGATGACACCAGGCCTATTTCATTGCGGTCCACAAAGGTGTCTGGAATAAATAAATAAATGAGTGGACATACATTGTTACAGGCAGAATTGTGTCCCCTGCAAATTCTCATGAGGCCCTAACCCCCAGTACCTCAGAATGTGACTGTACCTGCAGGCAGAGCCTTTCAAGAGGTGGATTAAGTTAAAATGGGGTGTTAGGGTGGCCCTTAGTCCAATACAACTGGTGTCCTTAACCAGGAGAGATTAGGACACAGACCAAGGGGCGACCACATGAAGACTCAGCAAGAAGATGGCCATCTGCAGGCGCAGGAGTGAGGCCTCAGGAGAAACCAACCCTGCTGGCACCTTCAGGAAAAAATAAATTTCTGTTGTTTAAACCACCCAATCTGAGGTGCTCTGCTATGGCAGCCCTAGCGCACTAACACATACATACTCTTTGACAGGCCTAATAGTTGAATTCAACAACTACTGATTGGACCGCCACTGCACGTGCTGGGTGACGGCTGAGTGTGACATGACCTCTGGGGAGGCAGACAGACATAGTGGCGAGGAATGTCTACATAGGCTCAGGAGCGTATATGCACTATCACTTACATGCCTCTACATATTCTACCTAACAAAGATATTTTTGGCACAAACTTAAGACCTGCCCAAAGTATCATTGTTTTAACAAAGGTTTTTTTAGTTGCAAGTAGCAGAAACCAGCACAAAGCAATCTCATGGGAGTCAGCTGGGCCAGCTTCCCAAAGCATCACCAAGATTCTAAATGACTCCTCCGACAGCGGGCCCGGGGGTGGGGGTGGGGTTCTCATCCTCACCTCTCTGCCCAGCTTTCTGAGCTTCTCTGTGGAAATGGTGGAAATTGCCATCGCTCCAGCCTTGGGTCCACAGTACTTCCCCAAGCCCCAGCACCCCTACCCACTGGCTCCGAGTTCTAGGAGAGTGTCCAGAGGTCCACTTGGACCAGATGTCCAGCCCTTGTCCTCTTGTCCTACTGGCTTTGGTCAGAGAGGGTGAGCTGATAGGCCACATATGGCCTCTAGAGCTGGAGGGAAAAGGCAATTCTCTGAGAAGGGAGTGCAGACGGGGCAGATATCCCGACAGTTTCCTTTTATAAGCATCAACGTGGAATTCAATAATAACTGAGTGAAGGGAAGTGTATTGCGTGCATGCATGCAGTCTATTTGCGTTGGTTTAAACGTGTGTTGTTTTTAGATCTGGCTGCACATCAGAGTCGCCTGTGCAGTTTCAGAAAGCCGCCAGCGCCCGGAACCCACCTTGTTCTATAGCATCAGCATCTCTGGAGGTGGAGCCCAGGTAATTTTTTAGAAGTTTTTAAACACTGCTGATGATCCTGATGTTCTGTCAGGGTTGCAGACTACTTGTGTAGACTTCACATCAGTATAACTTAAGACTTCAGATTTTATGTTTTCATATCTTATTCTTTTTGAAAATAATCCTCACCTGCCCTGATCAGTTTGGCTCAGTGGATAGAGCGACGGCCTGTGGACTGAAGGGTCCCAGGTTCGATTTCGGTCAACAGCATGTACCTTGGTTGCGGGCACATCCCCAGTAGGGCAGCTGATCAACGTTTCTCTCTCATCGGTGTTTCTAACTCTCTATCCCTCTCCCTTCCTCTCTAAAAAAAAAAAAAAAAAATCAGTAAAATATATTTTAAAAAAGTAATAATCCTCCCTTGAAGATATGTTTAAAGAGAGGAAGGGAGAGAGAAACATCGATTGGTCGCCTCCTATAGGAACCCCGGCCAGAAATTGAATTCAAAGCTTTTTGGTGCTCAAGACTCACCGTATCCGATTCTTTAAAAACGTGATCAAGTCAAGAACCCCGTGCCTCTGCGAAGTTTTATGGTAAAATCATCACTGAGTACTTTGAGGCGAGAAGAGCTTCCTTCAGGAGGAGAGTATTAATTTGGCAATAGCTAACATGTATATTTCTGTATGATTAGGCCCTGAGGAAGTTGATCACCAGGTTCCTTAGTAAGTAAGTAACTAACTGTCTTTGGAGAAATAAGCAGATCTCTGAAATCTCCGCTGTCGGTAGTGGTTTCCCCAGACCTTCCCAGGTCCCCTTTCACGGCCCCCGGGCTCCCTCTCGCGGCTTCTGTGCGCTATTGCTCCCGAAGGCCCACACCTAGAATTCTTTGCCTGCGCTGCTCAGTATTTTGCTTGCCCAGGAAAAAGCAGAAAGCACCTGAGAGTTCACTACCCGCCCCCCGCCCCCTGACGGGCGTGAGTGAGCGTGCCAGCCAGGCTCCCTTCCTAAGGAACAAACTCTTCGTGTCGTTTCCACCAAGTCCCTGCAGGCCCAGGCTAGCACCACCTTTTTCCCTTAGCTGTTTCTTTTGTGAGTCCTTCTGTAACAAACACGCGTACACAAACCCTAATCAGTTCTGCTTCAGAAAAAACACACACACACAAAAAACAGTCTAAGTTAGCTTTCTGAAATGTTACCCTTTCTATCTAATATTAAAATTCTAGCCCTATCCGGTTTGGTTCCATGGCCGTCGGAATGAAGGGTCGTGGGTTCGATTCCGGTCAAGGGCACGTACCTCAGTTGCAGTTTCAGTTCCTTGCCCCAGTCAGGGCACAAGTGAGAGGCAGCCAATCGATGTGTCTCTCTCACATCGATGTTTCTCTGTCTCTCCCCCTCCCTACCACTCTCTCTAAAAATCAATAGAAAAATATCCTCAGGTGAGGATTAACAACAACAAAAAAATCTCTATGGCTTTTTAAAAAAATATATTTTTATTGATTTCAGAGAGGAAGGGAGAGGGAGAGAGATAGAAACATCAATAATGAGAGAATCATTGATTGGCTGCCTTCTGCACGCCCCCTACTGGGGATCAAGCCCACAACCCGGGGATGTGCTCCAAGAGGGAATAGAACCGTGACTTCTTGGTTCATGGATGACGCTCAACCACTGAGTCACGCCAGCCAGGATCTATATGGCTCTTAATAATATTGTTTATAACTTTTCAGAGGCAGACAACCAAAGCTTTATTTATTCTGCTGTTAAGAAGAGTGGAGGAGTTACCCCTTGAGAAGTCGCTGACTGACTTGGGGAACTTGAGCGCTCCTAGGGATAAAACGTTTGAAGGCACAAGAGTAAGAAGATAAGCGGGGCGGAGTCTGCTGACAGTTGTGAGCTGAGTGGAAATAAATCGCATAGTTGGTGTGAGATGGTGTTGGGGGAACCTGAAGAGGGATACTTAAGGCAAAGATAAAGAGTGGTGGCATGAATAGAGCATGACATGACTGTCAAGTCACTTAAAAAACGCACAGATAATACAGCGATGTCCAACCTTTTTCACCCCTTTTTCACCTATGAGCTAATTACTAAAATTCTGCAGCACACCAAAAACATTTTTTTTTTTTTTGCGGATATGACAAAAAAATCCTATATAATAAAAGTCTAATATTCAAATTGTCCAGTTGTTGGACTGGGAGACCAGAATTTTGATGGTCACAATGCTGTGTGTTGACCACCAGGGGGTGGCGAGGAACATGCTATGACCTCTCGCGGGCTACCTGGGGGTGGGGATGATGGGGACGAAGGTGTGGTGAGAATGTGGGGTGTCCCCCGAGTTCGCTTTCACTCCCCCTGCCACCCTCCCCCAGGATGCCAGGGCTCACACGCCAGGGAAGCCCCCGTGCTCAGGTGCCGGGTGCTCGTGAGGAGCCCACCCTGCACCCACGCGGCCTCTTCTGCGTGAGCTGGGCTGCAGCTGCCGACCGCAGGGGCTGGTCAGGCTCCTTGTGGGTTTGCACAGAAGCCGGTCTGTGAGGCTGCAAGCATGCTGCCCTCTTGGCTTCTGTGTTAGCGCTGCTGGGTGGCCCAGAGGCCCTCGCTGTGCCCTGACCTGCAGCGTCTGCATGGGGACTCGGGTGCTGTGACCCAGGCAGAGGGGTACACAGGGATCCAGGGGCCCAGGGGCTGCTCAGCAGTCAGCTGGGACCTGCCCTTCCACACCAGATGCTCGTGCTTCGACCACCAGTCAGGCCTAGACACTGAACCCGTGCATGTATTTTGTGCACTGGTCCTCTGGTAGGTATAATATTGATTTCTTCACTCCAACAGCGATTGCTGTTTTGGATGTTGTCATTTATTTTATTTAAAAATCTAAGGAAAGAGAGGTCAATATCGCTGACAAGATAGTTAGGTATTGCATGTGGGGCACCTGTTGAAAATTGCTGCTATAACCCTATACATAAAAGCCTAATATGCAAATTGTCCCCTCAGGCGGTGTTTTGACTGGGGGTTCAACGGGGAGATCAGGAGTTTCACTGTTTGCTATGATGTGCGCTGACCACCAGGGGGTGGTGCAGAACATGATGGGCATTGGTGATGCAGTGCTGGCAGCAGGTGGCAGTGCAGGTGCTGCCGGCTCTGATGAGAGCGGGCACACGGTGGGATGGTAGAGCAGGTGAGTGGGCGGCACCAGGCCAAGGTGGGTGCAAGCAGAGACCCAATTACCCCACAGACAGTGATCAGCATCAGCGGGGGTGGGGGGGGAGGGGAAGGGGGAGATTCCTCCTGGCTCCCAGGTGTTGAGAGAGAAAGGGTAAATAGAAATATTAAAATATTTCTTCTAGTTATTTCCCTTTCAATGTGCATAAATCGGTGCACTGGGCCACTAGTAAAATATAAAATACATTGTGTTCTGGGGCTGCAGGCATGACAGCTGCCACAAGGGGGCGCTCTGACTACACTCACTTTGTTTCCACCGAGCTTTCCACTTCCCCACTCTGCTTGCAGTCATTAAGGGCTCTAACTAGAGGTCTGTCACCCTTCAGCCGTAGTCAGCCAACCTGTTATTAGTGCCAAGCCTTCCTCCTGGAGCAATGACAGTGTGAATCTCAGCAATGGCAGGAAGGGGACAAATACAGCTGCTGTTCATTTTGGAGTAATTGCTGCAGGCCATTGGGGCACAGCTTTATAATCACAGCATTTATACAGACGTGGACAGTAATTTCACTTTTCTATTTATTTCCCTCAACACTTGGTAACATGAACTTGTTAATCCACTCAGCTAATCTGGAGTTCATCTGGAGTTACCTGCTCCCCTCACCCCCCAATTTTCCAAGCTGAGCCCTGCCAGCCTCCTGGAGGTGCGATGCTCTCTTCTCACCATCCTGCCTTTTCACACGCTATTCCTGCTGCCAGAGCCCCCCTCTCCCTCTCCTCACCTTGGGTCTCTCTTGACCAAGCACAGCTTTCTCTCACCCACCCAAGTCGGGGCTCCTTTTCTTTCACCCTCATCTTCCCCGGATCACTCACCTGCTGGCGTTTATCTCATTGTGTTCTAAGCATTTCCTATCCGTCACCTCCGTCCCAAGCTCCTTTAGCTTTCTTATCTTTACACTAGAGGCCCATGCACAAAATTCGTGCACTTGGTGGGGGGGGTGTCCCTCAGCCCGACCTGTGCCCTCTCACAGTTCGGGAGCCCTCGGAGGATGTCTGACTGAGGGCTTAGGCCTGCTCCCCTTAGCACTGCAGGCTTCTGGCTAAGCAGCGCTCCCCCTGTGGGAGCGCGCTGACCACCAGGGGGCAGCTCCTGCATTGAGTGTCTGCCCCCTGGTGGTCAGTGAGCATCATAGTGACCGGATGTTCTGCTGTTGGGCTGAAACTGGCTCTCCGACATCACCTAAGTGATCTCAGATTGTGAAGGGGCACAGGCCAGGCCAAGGGACCCCACCAGTGCATGATTGGGGCCAGGGAGGGACTATGGGAGGGCTCCGGGGTATGTCTGGCCCATCTCGCTCAGTCCCAATGGGCCAGACCCCAGCAGCAAGCTAACCTACTGGTTGGAGCATCTGCCTCCTAGTGGTCAGTTCACGTCATGGCGAGCAGTTGTGTGGCCTTAGCATATCATTAGCATATTATAATTTGATTGATTGAACGGCTGACCAGACAACTGGACACTCAGCATATTAGGCTTTTATTATCTTGACATATCCCCAGTGTCCACCACAATGCCCCACACAGCGTGTGGATAATGAATAAATCAATGCAGCAAGCTCAAAAGGATCAAAGACCGAGCCCCATCTTAAGTCCACAGCAGAGATGGAAATATCCAGAACTGTAGACCTGGACCAGAATATCTTACTGGCTGCTGCGGTTGACAGTATCCAGGCCTCTCCAGAGACAACTCCTAAATGGGCCTAATGGCCCTGGGCCCTGCAGTGAGCACCGAGAGGGGCGATTCCCCAATGCCGGCACAGCAAGGCCTGCAGGATCTGTGCAGGGGCCCGAGCAGCACAGTTCACTGGGTAAGGCCGGCTGCCTCCAGTTGCAGCCTAAGCACTTTGCTGAACAGATATAGTGGAAGGCTTAAACAGAAGCAGCAAGCCCACGGCCCCTCTTCCTCTGGCTTTAGGGGGGACATCTCACTTCAGGTAGCTATGAGACTGGCAGCCTCGGAGAGAATCGGAGAGGCAGAAACGGCTGGTGTCTGTGTTCCATGTGTTTCCTTTGCATTGCTTGCTAGCTGGCTGTGCAGCAACTCCCACAAGAGCAATCTTGCTCTGAACCCACATTGTCACGCTCTCCCAGCTTTTTGGGAGAGGGGTGGTGAGAGGAAGGCGTGTTGGATGTGGCCGTGGGAAAGCCAGACCCTTCTTTTGGCGGTCATCTTTCATGCATAAACCAAAGTTCCTTTCTGCCCGCTTAATCATTCCATCCCTCCCTTTCTTCTAGTCTCAAACATTCAGTGGGAACTCACCAGGTACCGAGCTCCGGGCTGCAGATACGAATATGAGTAGGATACAACGCACTTGAATAAGTGCAGTAATGGAGTACCCCGGAGACCTGGTGCTTTCCAGGAGTGACCAAGGTGTGCTGCAGATGGTTAGTGAGCAGGGGGTGGAGCAGTGGGTAGTGCTCCGATTTCCACGTGGCACACACTCCCATCATGGCTGATTCCAAGCTGCCCTCCTGTTGAACCTGAGCACACTCAGGAGGGGTGTGCGCCATTGGCACTAGTTCACCACTGTGGCTTCTACCTCAGGAGGCTCACACAGAGGCCCGCCCGTGCTGTGCCTGGGCTCGGGCCCTCAGAACTGGGAGCTCATGCTTGTGTTAAGCTGGTAGGCATTGGCAACTCATTATGCAGCCATAGAAAAGGAACCAGAGCCCGTGGTACTCTTTTTACAGGCATGAAAGCTAAGGCTTAGAAACAGTAAGCCATGAGCCTCTAACAGTGCTCTGGGAGGGAAAACCAAGTGTGTCTGACTTTAAAGCCTGGGAGCCCAGTCCTGAGCCTGGGACCTCGCCCAGAACACACGTCGTGTAGATCCTGAGGGCCAGAGTCATGGGAACTCTATTTCCGCATTTATTTTTATTTTTTTAGGGACCAGAAAAATGTGCATTATTATTATTAGTGCAGTTCTGAGCCAGAAGCAAAATCAAATATTGAGTGTGGCTTTGGACTTGATGTGCTGCCCGGCGGTTACCGGGGTGTTTATTTCAGAGGACAGTGCTATAGAGGAAAAGAAATTTCACATGGGGCTCTCTGCATTAGTTATTTGAGTTTGGCGAGAGCGTTTATGCCTGCCTTTCTCCTCTGGCCTGACCAGATGTGCTCAGAAAAGCTGGTTCCCTCCGACTATGTACATCTGTCAAAATCTCTGTCACTTTGAGCAGGGCTGCCAAGGGAGCAGACAAAGAGAGCTGGCGATTAACTTCAAAGAACTTTGTTGGAGAGGAATAGAGATATTTAAAGGCCTATTTTATGAACTAATTGCATTTGCATATTTATAGGATTTACTGATATAGCAGTAATTAAAAACTATTTAGTAGTCTTAAAGGACACATAACTCAGTTGCTGTTTGCATAATAAACACTTCCTTATTATATTTGCATAATAAACCCTCTTCCTCTGCTTCCTCCAAAAGACACTGGTCCAAATAGGGGTGCCATATCTTACTTGAAAGCGATGGAGAACCATGGCCGGTTTGGCCCAGAGGATAGAGCTTTGGACTGCAGAACGAAGGGTTCCGGGTTCAGTTCTTGCCAGGGGCACGTGCCTCGGTTGCAGACTCCTCCCTGGCCAGACCCTGGTCAGGGCACTTGTGGGAGGCAACCAACTGATGTGTTTCTCTCACATCGATGTTTCTCTCTGTCTTTCCCTCTCTCTTCCACTCTCTCTAAAAATCCATGGAAAAACATCCTCAGGTGAGGATTAACAAAAAAGAAAAGAAAAGAAAGGAAACCAGCGCATGGGCTCACAGGTGTGGAGGGGGACCACAGAAAGAAGTACATATCAGGTACTCTCCTAATGACAGGCCTGTCCTGAACCATGGTCAGAGGAGGGCAGATCCAAACCTCAGATTAAGAAGTCTTTCTTTCTCCCAAGTTGTTTATTTAAACACTAGGGGCCTGGTGCACAAAAATTTGTACACTCGGGGGGGGGGTGTCCCTCAGCCCGGCCTGTGCCCTCTTGCAGTCTGGGACCCCTCAGGGGATGTCCACCTGCTGGCGTGCCTGGCCAGCCTGGTGAGAGGCTGGTGGCTGTTTGCAGGCTGGCCAAGCCCCACCCCCAGAGGGGACCCTCACCCCATGGGGGTGTGGCCAGCCTGGGTGAGGGGCTGAGGGCCATTTTTAGGCTGCCCACAGCTCCCATTGACTCACAGTCCCAGTGAGGCTGGCTTGAATCAGGTTTCTGGGGTTTATTTATCTTCTATAATTGAAACTTCGTTACCTTGAGTGGAGGTCTAGGTAGGCAACGGAAGCCTCCTGTTTGCTTCAGCTCCATGGCTTCTATAATTGAAACATTGTTGCTTGAGCAGAGGCCCACCGGCCTAGTCAGGCAGTTGCAACAGAAGCCTCCTGTTAGCTCCGTGGCTGCCGGTCTCCATCTTGGCTGGGTTAATTTGCATACAGCCACTCTGATTGGCTGGGAAGCGTGGCTTTGATGGTGGGCGTGGCTTAGGTGTCTTGGCATGATGGTCAATTTGCATATTACTCTTTTATTAGATTAGATTAATCTGCTTGAAGGACCCAAATGGAATTTCCTGTAACCCCAATATTCATCTTTCCTAAGGAGATGTATAAGCGGTGTGTGTGTGTGTGTGTGTGTGTGTGTGTGAGAAATCTTTGACAAAGTGGATTATAAGAAACAGTGCGAGTCACAAGTGCCATACTTAAGGAGTGAGAAACAACAATTTTCATGAGAAAGCGTAGGTTGAGCAGAGGAGAGATACCAAATCGAAAGGCACCGAGTAAACCAACCACTTGCAGACAGGATCGTAAAGCTGGAAAAGGAAGACCCAGGCTGCCTGGTTGTGCGGAGCAGGGTGGCCAAGGAAGGACCAGGAAGCATCTGTGTACAAAGTACTTTGAAGACAAGTCGCTCACACAAAGCCTTTCCCCTCTTGGCAGAATAATCAGTCAATAAGGCATTGTAATGGGCAGGAGCACCAGACAGTTGTTAAATTAGCTAGTGAAGGTCGTGATGTACCTGTATCACACACCATCAGCAAAGGCCTTCCCGGAACAGATGGGTGTGTGGGAAAGTGAGGAGAAACGGGAGGGTCTGATTTAGAGCCGTGGCTTCCTCAAGTGCCTGGCAAGAACGTAGTGTCCACCATCGCCTCAATGAAACCTCTGCACAGAAGGCAAGCTTCTGTGCTTTCCCGGAGTGCTGCCTGCACAGAAATGCTGCCTGCAGCTTGCCTTCCTCTGGTCCAAACTCATCTCAGAGGTAGAAGCCAACAGTTCGGAGAACTGATGGGAAGTGCTGGGACTTTGATGGCCAGACCAATCCCTGGTGATCTTAGCTCTTGATGAAGCCCCATTTACCTGGTCACCAGACAAATAAATCTAGAGATAAACATCTC
>PVJC01003336.1:0-14839 GCA_004026665.1 Murina feae
GTGGCTTACCCTGTCTCGGAGAAACGGTTAATTTTAATATTTCGCTTTTATTAGTTTAGATATACATAACATAAAAATTTAATCATTTTAAAATGTACATTTTAGTCATATTAAGTACATTTACATTTTTTAGTAACAATCCCCAGCATCCAGCTCCAGAACTTTTTCCATCTCCCAAACTGAAACTCCGTGTGCATGAAGCACTGTTTTCCCATTCTCCCCTCCCCCAATCCCTGGTAACACTATTCTGCTTTTTGTCTCTATGATGCTGACTATTTTAAATGCCTTATATTAGTGGAATCATACAGTTTTTGTCCTTGGTGTTTGGCTTATTGCACTTAGCATAGTGTCTTCAAGGTTCATCCATGTTGTAGCATCTGTCTCATCTTTTCTCCCCCTGTTGTTATGAAAATTTCAAACATAAGAAAGTTAAAAGAATGGTGTAATGAATACCTGTGTGCACATCACCAGGATTCATCATATCTCATCTATTTTAATAAACCATGTGCTTTTATTATTCTATGCTCATTTTGTGGTTACCTCCAGATTTAATGTAAGCATCACCCCTTCTGGGAAATGGTCCCAGAACTTCCCCAGGCTCAGCCATTCTGCCCTTCCTGGACTCCACAGCCCTTACTATATTAATACTAACTGTCATCCTGGATGGGGATTTCTTCTGAGTAGTGGCAGTATCTGCTGTGTTTGTGTTTCTATTGGCTAGCATGGTGCTTGGCACAGGGTAGGTGAAGAGTAAGGAAGGGAGGAAATACGTAAAAGGATGAAAGTAAGAAACTAGAGTTCAGGGTGGAAGAAATGTTACTAGCCTAAAGATAATAATTAAAGCCAGGAGAGAAGTTTACAAAAAATTAAATAAATGACTTTTGTAGGGTCATAGGACTAGTTAAGATGGAGATTTTCTGATTCCCAATCCACCAGATAGCCAATTACAAGAGCAATTTAGATTGCATACCACACACACCATTAATTTAACATGAACTTTCTGGGAATGAGATGGGAGTTGAGAAACATTTTTGAATCTACACATTAGTTGTTAAATCAGATACATTCTAATTTCAGAGATCTTACAGTGTATAAAAGAATGAAGCTTAGGATTGAAAAAAAACATAGCCCTAGCCAGTTTGTCATAGGGAATAGAGCATTGGCCTACATACTGTAGGTTCAATTCCAGTCAAGGGCATGTACCTCGGTTGCAGGCTCAATCCCTGGCTCTGGTCAGGGCACTTATGGGAGGAAGTCAATCAATGTGTCTCTACATCGATCTTGTTCTCTCTCCCCCTACTTTCCACTCTCTCTAAAAATCAATGGGAAAATGTCCTTGGGTGAGAATTAACCAAAAAAGAATTGAAGAAATAGAATTCTTTCTATTGGCATTTGTTTGAAGTCTTTATAGCAGGTGGCTCAGTTGATTTCTTTCACCAATATTAACAAACTAGGGGCCCAGTGCACAAAAATTTGTGCATTCGGGTGTGTCCCTCAGCCAGGCCTATGCCCTCTCACAGCCAGGGATGGCTTTTTGGTCGCGGGACAGCCTGGGGTGCTCCAGGGCTCAGGGTACAGTAGGCTTCCCCCCATCGCCGCCGCTGGCAGCTTAAAGAGCCCAGACTCTAGCTCGGGGCCCCCGCAGGGCCGTGGACGGGGAACCCATCCAGAGATTCCATGGGGAGCAAGACGTCCGCCTCGGAGCCGGCCCCATAGTCTGGCCCCAGCAGCTCGAAGAACTCCAGGGTCTCGAGGACCTTGTCCAGGTCACACAGGTTCACGCTGTACCCCGATGGGCCACACCTGTCCACCCCACCCCCGCCGCCTCCCGCACCACACCCGCCGCTGCTCACTCCATGGCTGCCGGCCTCCATCTTGGATGGGTTAATGTGCATACATCTGCTCTGATTGGCTGGTGGGCATGGCTTAGGTGTCTCAGAGGATGGTTAATTTCCATATTACTCTTTTATTAGAGTAGATATGTTCTGAATTGCATCTCTTCTCTGTCCCCTATCCCAGGCCATCCTAGAAGAGTCATCTTACAAACATGCCTGGTCACAAGAGTTACCTGGGGTGCTTTTTAAATTTCATTCTTGAGCACCTCTTTGAAGATTCCAGTTCAATTGAAGTGGGGTCTGATATTTCGACAAGTACCCCAGGTGACTTTTAAAAATGGGAATGTTTGGGAAACATACTAATTACCTGGGACACTTTTTAGAAACCCCAATATTTGGGCCCTATCCCCCTTCAGTTCTGATTGAACTGATGTAGGTTGGCATTTATGGTTATGAAGTTCCCTACGTGATTTGATAGGAATTCTAGAATAGTCTTCCTTACATTTTAATGTGCATGAGGATCACTGGATACCTAGGTAAAATTCAGAGTCTGTAAGTCTGGAGTGAGGCCTGAGGTTCTGCATTGCTAACAAGCTGCAAGCAGGATGGGACAGCAGTGGCAACCGGGCATGTGCCGCACCAGCTGGGCCCCAGGTGGCTATTTTGATTTAAATTAATGAAAATAAAATTAAGCCCAGCTGCTGTGGTTTAGTGGTTGAGCGTCAACCTATGAACCAGGAGATCACGGTTTGATTCCCAATCAGTGCCAGGCTGTGGGCTCCACCCCCAGTAGCCAGTGTGTGTGTGTGTGTGTGTGTGTGTGTGTGTGTGTGCAGGAGGCAGCTGATCAATGATGCTCTCTCATCATTGATGTTTCTCTCTCCCTCTCCCTTCCTCTCTTTGAAATAAAACAAACAAAACAAAACAAAAATGCGCTTTAAAAAACTAATTGATTAAATTTAAATTTCAGTCCCTCAGTTGCACTGGTTATACTTCAGGTGCTCAGTAACTGTATGTGGCCAGTGGCTCGTGCAGTGACAGTGCAGCAGTAGAGCATTTCCATCATCACAGAAATCTCAGTAGACAGTGTTGTACCACAGCACCTTTCCCTAGACTCTTGCTGGGATTGTGCCCCACCCTGGATACTTTCAGAACCTTCTTCTTTGCTACTACATTAGGTTCAAGGAATTTCAGGCCTTTTGTAAACCACCCTCATTATGACAAATCCTATCTACATTTATCTCTCATTTCCTGCTGATGTGCAGCCTTCTTCCCAAGTGAAGCCATTTGCCTCACTGCCCCACAGACATACTGTGCCTGATTGAGGCCCTTCTGGATAACCAGGTATAGAGCGTAGTAGCTCAGTCTGTCAGATTTACCCCTGTGAGCCCAGTTCAAGGTCTGGCACCTTGTAGGCAACCTCCTCCATAAATGTGTAGTAAACTATGTCCTGTAGTTCTCCAAATATTCTCCATTCCTAAAGGCCCCTTTCTCCACAAAACTTTTCCTGACATCACTAGATCTCTGTCTCTTACTCTGAATTTCACTATCTATCCATCAGTTTAACAGGTATTTATTTATGCCTACTATCTGTTCCACTGGGAATATATTGGTGAATAAAACAAATATGATCTGGTTCTTTCCCACTTAGTTTTCTGTCTGTCTCCCCATTACCAAAGAGGAGTTAGGCAGTAAGATAGAGTGCAGTGCAGTGATAGAGAATAACAGGGGGAATGTACTTGATGTGGGGAAGTCTCTGAAGAGTTGTCATAGAAGCTAAGAGTCAAGAATGGGAGCCAGCCATGAACAGAATATATCTCAGAGTCTCCCTATACACATTAGCATTTGCTTATTCTCCAGGATTTAAGCCTGCTTTGATGTGCACTAGCTTTGTTCCTTCAACTAGATTGCAAGCTGCCTGTGAGCAAGCTGCTGTGACTCTGTGTTCCTAACATCAAGCTAAGCACATCATGGTGCCAAGTCAGTCTTCTTTGAGTGAGACTCTGCTACCCTAAACCCTTAATTATCACCAGAGCCTCTAGAGCCAGGGAGTCCCTTTTGGCTTCCTCTCAGTTACTATAGACTGAGGTATCTTTATTCCTGAAGGATGCTTTTTTTTTTTTGTATCATAGGGAAAACAGGTAGGTGCCCTAATAGATTGTGAGAGAATTGCTATGCAACCTAATATTTGATTCCAAGGCACCCTTTTTTCCTGCTTCCTTGGTTTGAAATTTATGCTCTCTCAGATCTGTCTCCAATTTGTTTTCACTGACTTACTAGCAGCATGGTGGAAAGAGGACTGAAGCTGGGTTCATAGATTTAGTTAACCATTTTTCTTGTATTTCCACTTTATTCCATGTATTGCATCCTAACTAGAGCTAGTCAGGCACCATCCCCTGGCCTCACCAGTGCATTCTGGTCCTAGTTCTACATTCAATTAGCTAGATGACCTCCAAGCCTAGGGTACTTTTCTTTCAAATGAGGATAATAATATCTGTTCTTGGCACCCATAGTCATTAGGAGCCAGGTTGAAGGAACTCTGACAGTCTGGAATAGTCAGGCTGTTATCACTGTTAATGTGAGTCCTGAGTCATCCTTTTCCTTCTGACAATCAGGAACTGATTATGGGTTTGCCCTTTCCCAGCCATTCACCCACCACCAAGGTTGCCTGTTTGTAGCAGGCCACGGCTTTTGCTGTCCTGTGTGTGCTCTGTGCTCATTCTCCAAGTCCTCATAACACCCGCTTGCACTTCTCTTCTTTCCTATGTAGCACATGTGGGTGGCTGCCAGCAGCACTCCAGCATGTGCCCAGGGCGCTTCAGACACAGACATCTGTTGTGTTAGCTAATAGCTAGGAAAACGGTGATGTGCCTGAGCTAGTCTTTGGCTCCTGTACCATCTACCGGAAGAAACTGATTTTCCTGACTCAGCCATTGTGCCAGGGTAGTCTCTTAAGTGGTGGAATTGCAGGGGTGTTTAGCAGGGACATTTGGAGCAGGTGGGCTGTTTTTCCACCAAACTGTCATACTGGGCATGGCTTTTCCTGGCAGCAGACCTGAAGGTGGACCTCATGTACTGCAGCGCCCCAGAGGCCAGCCCACAACATGTCAAGTAAATGGTCCTGCGTCTCTGTGTAACGATGTAACACTTAAAGGGTCTTTCATGGCCATTATCTCTTAATTCTTGCAACAACTTTGTGGGATAGGTATTATGCTTGTTTAGCCAATGAGAAGCCGAGGCTCAGGAAGAGATAGTAGCTTTTCGGAGGCCATGCAGACATCAAGTGACAGAGCTTCCATTTGAAGTCAGATGGACTGATCCCCAGATCCCACTGTTGTTTCAACTATTATCAACAGCTGCCTGCCAAAGCAAGCTCCTAATCTTTGTAAGTGATATATTACACTCAACAAAACATCTTTGTTATATTTTATTTATAATTCAAGGATGCTGTGAGAAGGGCGTCTGTTTTATAGATGAGAAGGCTGAGACTCAGGTTTAGTAAACTTCCCACCATCTCTGAGCTTGGCAGTGGCAGAGCTAGGACTTGATCCAGCCTTCTCATTCCCAGTCAGCATCTTGTCTGGTTCCATACACTACCTTGGCACCTGGACAGAAAACTTCTCAGGGCCTTTCTCTTCAGTTGCCCTTATCCCAGGAAGTAAGACCCTCTCCTGTCCTCAGATGTCCAAGCTATACTAGTAAAATGGCCCTAGTCCATGGCCTAGCTGCTGATTAGCCTTTGTGATATTTGGACTTCCCACTGTGCCGGGAGAGACAATGTTAGGCACACATGCACACAGGCTCTGAGCATTCCCTCTGTGAACCATGGTAATTTTGCTGAACAGCCTGTTCCTCTACTTAGAGAGGCTGGACCAACCATGGCCAGCCTAGAGCTGGGTAACATTGAGGCCAAGATGCCTAGTTTCCATCCCCAAATTACCAGCTGCCTTGCAGATATATGCTCTTGGGCCAGGAGAGAAGGTGCAGTCCACACCCATCTCTGTTCCTGGGAAAAAATATATTCTTCCATTATTTCAAGCCCATACATTGTGGATAGTAGTGGGACCACTGCTGAGTAGAGGGAGCCGTGGCCTGGGAGGGTCAACCAGACATGAGCCCCATCTCTGCCAGTCACTCAGCCTCTCTGGTCTCCATGTTCCTTCTCTGTATAAAATGAAGAATTTGGACCAGATACTCTCTGAAAACTTCTTCTAGCTCTACCATGTAGCTTCCCTGTTTCTCATAGTGTCTGTAATGTCCTTCTGAGCCAATTCTATTAGCGTGTTCTCAATATCCCCAGCTTTTATATCATGGCTCTTCCATACTCCTCAGAAGACCAACTGTGGTACTCTGTGTTCCAGGGGATCCTTTCAGATGATCATGGGCTGGCTGCTGCCCTATGGAGAACCTTCTTCAACCAGAAATGTGAAGACCCCCGACAGCTTGAACTATTGGTGGAATATGTGAGGAAACAGGTGAGTAACCCTTCCCCTCCCCTCCAGAGTCTTATAGAAAGCAGGTCCTTCCCGAGGTCTGTCAGTGCTGGGCTGCCAGAGGATCATGAGAGGCTGAGTTCCCAGATGCTACTCTGAGGGAATACTGATCAAATCATGTCAGCATGGGCACCAATGAAAAGCACTTTCTGTGCATCCACCATAAGCTAGGCCACGGATCATGAAATGGAAATAGGATAACAGGCACCTCCTTTCAGAAACTTTTATTCATTCATTATATCCTGGAACACACAGTCCTATAAGGTATGGGCATGGGGTACAATGCAGCCACCCACTATAGCCCCATTTCTGTATCTACTTTGAGCCCCAGGATTTATGTTTCCTGCTCCTGATTTCTAGCAGGACTGAGCTCCAGACAGCATTCCATAGACACCTCTCAAGCTTCTTCCCACTGGGTGCTATGTATAGTCAAGTAGGATCCCCCTACCCCTCATTCCTCACTTCTCTGGCTCTCCAGGGCTTCCTGAAACCCAAGGATCTAGGAGAAATCTCCAAAGTGAGGACTACTTAATTGATTTTTCTCAGGCCCATGGAGAATTCACTCCTTGATCTCTATGCCCCCATCTTGTATTGATGGGAAACCCCTACTTTATGGACGAGTGAACTGAGTGGCAGGGAAGAGGAACATAGAAGCTTTTCCAGGGTCTCCCAGTGAGTCAGCCTGCACAGCTGGCCTAGAACCCTAAGCTGGGTGATTCATGTAGTCACTAGAGGCTTCAGCTGCTCCAGACAGCTCATCAGCTCAGGCTGTCCCATGAGTCACATCTTTGCTTCATGGGCCTGGCCCCTAGAGCTGAAAGGGCCTCACCCCACAGTTATTCTCTTATTCACCTGTGTCTATGGCCTTCAAGCCTCCAACAGCCAGAAAATGGAAGGCCAGACCCCAGCTCTTGAGGAGAAGATGGCAACAGGACCATCTTGTTGATTGCTGGGAAAGACACATACTGGGGCTTTTCAGACCTAAAGGGTAGAGAACCCCCAAAGCTAGGATTTCTGTTTGACACTTCTTCAAATCTGCCAGCACCAGAGAAAAGGCATTATGGCCAGAGGGCCCCACCCACAGAGAATTCTGAGACTCCTACTGTTCACTAGGCTCACCCTCAGCCAACAGTAGCAATTGGCAAAGCAAATGCTATGTTTTCTGAGAGACCAGCCAACTTTTCCATCTGCTGTGGTGGGCCTGTGCCAGGGGGCATGACAAAGAGGTAGCTGAGGGTCCTAAAGGAAGGGACTGCCCCACCAGTGTCCTATAAGAAGTCCCATATTACCCCAAGGAGAGGCTGGCAATTGGAGAACAGTGATGAGGCTGTTAGGGAAGCATGGAGCTTTGACAGGGACCCAGTTCTATGAACAACTGTTTTGAGCACCTTTGGTGCCAGGCACTCTATTCAGAAAGCAGAGATTACTGAATCCTAGCCCTGCCCTTAAAGAGCCAGTTCCTGGTTTGGTGAGGAAGCCAGTCAGGCACAAGGCTAACCCTGGAATAAGTCAGCCTGTGATGTGATACAAAAGGAACAAAGTGCTGTGGAAGGCCAAAGAAAGGAGAGACAAAGTCTGACTGAAGGGAACAGGGAAGACCAGGAAGCTGGGGCCTGGGCAGATTCTAGTGCCGCACCAGGATGCTAGTTGGTGTGGTAGGTGGCCCCAAACCCCAGAAGGGTTATGTTGAGATTTTCATCCCAGGAGGTGGGCAGAGTGGGGGCCCTGGACAGAAATGGAGTAGTTGGAGAGAGGAGTGGATTTGAGGGAGGATAATGAGTCAGCTGATCTTTTTGCCCCAGGGGGTAGCAGGATATGTGGAATCTAGACCTGAGGTAATGGGAGAGACCGGGGTTCTGTTCCAAGGTCAGCAGCCTGAAGATGAAACAACAGAAGTGAAGGAATTATTGGAAAAGAGAGATGATCTGAGGTATAAGATGAGGCCTCTGGACTCCTGCCCCTCCCATTATCCCTCAAATGTCTTCTTACTCCAAAATGGAGTTTCATCTTTCTAAATCTAGTGCTGACTCCTGTTCTGATCCTGCTCTCACCCCAGATCTTGCCCGGCCATTTGAAAGCATTTCTTTTTCTTCTACTCTCCTTATTAGCAGCCACTGGGGAATGCTTCCAGAGATTGCCTTTATCTCCTGAGATTTAGTCACTCACTAGATGACCTGCTTCCTGCAGAACTGCCTGACCATATCTCCCCTGCAGGTGTTCCAATTTTCCTTCTCAGGTGTCCCCTCTCCACAGAGCTGGTCAGGGGGATAACTCCCCAGCCATCCTAGAGGGATGAAGCTGGGGCCCACTGACCAGAATCAGGGCCCACTAGAGGAGAGCAGAGACAAAAAGTCCCAGTGACTAGTAATGTTCTATCATATAATCTTGTCATAAGTCCTGTGAGGTACATGTTACTATCCCCTTTCTCAGACCTTTCTCAGACAAGGGAACTTAAGTCTCAGAGAATGGAATTGACTCACCTGGGTACCATTCATTGCTACTCTGAATGGACACACAGACACACACACACACACACATACCCCTACCTCAAGGACATATCTCCCCTGATACATCCTCCCTAGAAAGTTCTTTCAGTCCAGAAAGTCAGGGTTTGTGTGTCTGTGTGTTTGTTTGGAGGAATGAGGGAATTCCCTAAAGTCTTCCCAGTGAGTTTTCCCAGTGACTTGTTTCTCCAAACCTCCCAAGTGAAATAATTTGGGAGATCAGAGGCTACCCGTGGCCTGAGAGCTGGGATGATCAGAAGTTCCCTCCTTTGCTCTCCTTTGGAAGGCTGGTTCCTTAGACCATCTCACATCTGTTCTGCCTTGTCCCTTTCCTCTGTGTGCTGCTCTCCCTATTGCAGATTCAGTACCTGGACTCCATGAATGGTGAGGATCTGCTTCTAACCGGGGAGGTGAGCTGGCGCCCTCTAGTGGAGAAGAATCCTCAGAGCGTCCTGAAGCCCCATTCCCCAATTTATAATGACCAGGGTCTTTGATCGGCTGGTCCCTCTGAGCAGCTGGCCCGCTGGTGTTGAAGAACCACCAGAGAAGAAGTGCCCAGGACCCTGCAGAAAGTGGCCTGAACTGACCTATGAACAGCATCTGTCAACTACCTGGCCCCATTTGTGTTGATTTTCCTCTTAGCTTACCCAGGAGTCTGATGTGGTCGGGTTTAGTACTGGGAGAAGCTCTTTTGGGGTGTTCTCTCCCTCATGAGAAACCCCGAGCAAGAGCTCCCCAGCACACATTCTCTAAGTCCCCTCTAGCAACCTTGTGATGGACAGCTTTTCCCAAAGGACGCAGAAGGGATGGGGGTACATTAGAAAGGGGACACCCCAGCAAGGGCCCACTGTGGCCCAGGAGCAGTTTTTAATGCTGCTGAGTCAAGACGGGTAACCATGCTCTGTCTGCTGGCTTTGAGCTGTGGGGTTGAGTTGGCCATTAAAAGAATCAGATTTAACTCTCCCATGATTCTTCTTTAATCCAGGGTCTTTTAGAAACTTATCTGAGGTGGCAGAGGCTATAAGCCGAGGAGTACCCCCCAGCTCAGAGACATGGCAAGAAGAGGGGTCAGGAGGGTCTCTGCTGCTGCTTTTGCCTCCAGTTCATGGAGATGTCACTGTTCTGGCCCAACCATGCCCTGCCAGGCCCTGTCCTCAGGGGCCCCAAAGGCCTCTGATGACCAAGTGCTTATCATATCCCAAGTCATATGGAAGGAGGCCTCAAGAACAATGAACCAGGTGAGGAACATGCTGTCTTTCCTCTCTCGGTTCCCCCTTATATGAGATGTTGAGGAGGAGAAGAAAACATTCTATGCCCTTCCCAACTTCGGAGGCTGTGCTGTCGGTCGAGCCAGCTGGGCCTGGGCACTTGAGGACCAGTCCCCTCCTCCCTCTGAGTGTGGGTCATCTCTTGGGAGAGTTTCTTTAAATTGAAGAAAGGGGGCGTGGAACCATATTGCCCCTCCCCCCATCAAACTTCCTTCATTTAACTTGCTATAAAATGAGTCACATAAAGAAACTCTATATGGATGAGGTATATCCCACTTCTGTGAAAACATTACAAATCAAGCCGCCTTCTCTGAGTTTATTTAAGATGCTTTTGTTGTGAACGGAGCTCTAGAGTGAAGCCTCCTCTGTGTGTGTGAGATAATAACACCTTGTAACTCATTACAGCTGGGCACTATTTACATAAACCAGAGCTGAGCCAGGCAGGAATTTGCTGATTAATTTATTTTTAATGGAGTGAAGTATACCATGCACCAAAATAAACTTTACTGTGTGTACCTAACTGCTCCTGGAATGGATGGAAAAATTAATGGAACAGATTTTGGCTCCCAACTCTACACATTAATTCATATATAAAAGTTATTTGAGCCTTAACCCATTTGCTGCCCACAGCAGCCCCGCAGCCACAGATCCCAGTTCAGCTACCGGGTTTGCTTTAGAATCAAGGAACCTCTGATTTGGAACAAACTTTAGAGGTCCTTTAGTCTAGCCCTGGTCCAAAACTTGACTCCCTTTCTCAACATCTCAGTTGGCATATGTTCACACAGGCCCTGTATGAACACCTTCCGCAGATGGTCCTCGTCTTGGAGTCAGGTCCTGCCTTCATGAGTAATTGTCAAACACTACACGCAACTTGTACGATACTACGTCTCAAAAGGCCAAGTCACTTTCTGGCCATCAGCACCTTTCACTGACTACATACCCCTCCCCTTCAAGTTGAAATCCAAGATTCTTAAAGGATATAAGATTCTTCTTAGTTTGACCTTTGTTTATTTTTGTTAATCTCTAACCAATTTCTTCCCTGAACAAACAGCCACTTGGGGTTACGAGAAGAGACCATCCTGTGTGTTTCCTCTACCTGGATCCTCTCCCTCCCTCTTCTGACCAAAGAAATCCCATGTGCCATCAAAGACCCCCTTCTCCTGTCCACTCCGGGCATATCCTCCAGTGAAAGTACTTTTTGCATCCCTCCCTCTATCCTGCCCTGTGAGCACTGTTTTGGGTCAGTCACCTTTGTTCTTCCAGTCCCAACAGGGTGCTTCCTCACAGCAGGCATCAGTGTAAGCTTTGACAAATGAAAGAAGGAATGAGTGACTAACTCATCAACCGTTAGCAGCACAAGCCCCCTCAAAAGCCCCTTTTTCTCAGACTAACCTACAGTTCAGCATATTTTCACAATTCAGTATAGCTAAGTATTTTTCTATTGTATATTGTTATTATGCAAAACAAGTGAAGGTCTTGATTTCTTGTCCTCTAGGAATAATTTTGTCATTTATTTATACTCTGTATACTTCCAGAAAGGATCATAGCAAATCAAGAGACACAGTTATAATAAAGCTGCAAAACAATTAAAGTTTAAAAGATAAAATGCAAGTATTGGGAGGGAAGAGAAGGAAAATAATCATTTAGAAAACTTCGCCTGCTAATGACCAACTTTCATATGACTTTTTAGGCAATTTGTGAAGTGTTTTTAACATCATCTCACAGCAGTCCTAAAAATAGATGTTATCCTCATCGTCTTATCCCCTTGACACAAGTGAGGGGACTAAGGCTCACAGAGGCCTGAAGGGTCATCTAGGGTAAGAAGGGGCCAAGAGTGCCCCAGCCCACATCTTCCAACCTCAGGGCCCTTACTTCTCCCTGCTCACACTGCCTCCTGCAGGTTAGTGAGGAAATCTGCAATTGAGTATAAAATGTTGCTCTGGAGCTTCCTGGCTGCCAAAGGCAGAAACTGGAAAACCTTAAGATTATGTAGTTTCCATTGCCACATAAAAGGAAGTGTACTTATTCATCAGAAGAAACAGCCTGTCTGGTGTGGCTCAGAGGGTTGAATGTTGAGCTATGAACCAGGAGGTCACAGCATATGCCTAGGTTGTAGGCTTGATCTCCAGCAGGGGGCCTGCTGAGCAATGACTCTCTCTCATTATTGATTTTTGTATCTCCCTCTCCCTTCTCTGAAATCATTAAAATATATATAAAAAGAAGAAACAGCCCTGACCGGTTTGGCTCAGTGGATAGAACGTCGGCCTGTGGACTGAAAGGTCCCAGGTTCAATTCTGGTCAAGGGCATGTACCATGGTTTCAGGCACATCCCCAGTAGGGGTGTGCAAGAGGCAGCTGATCGATGTTTCTCTCTCATCGATGTTTCTGACTCTCTATCCCTCTCCCTTTCTCTCTGTAAAAAAATCAATAAAATATTTTTTTTTAAAAAAGAAACAAATGTTTCTCTGAAATCAATAAAAAAATATAAAAATGTTTCTCTGAAATCAATAAAAATATGTATCAAAAAAGAAGAAACAAATGTTTCCCTTACTGAGAAGAATGTCTTTAGCGGTTGTAAATGAGAAATACAGAACAATGTAGTGAATATGATTTTGTCTGAAATTTAAAAAATCATAAATAATTGCTATTTTATACATGAAGCTAAGATTAAAGCCCAGACTGTAATTCAGCCAATACATTTTGCAATTCTGTTCAGTGCCAGACACTGCTTGGTATTTTCTATTGTTATCTTATTTAATCCTCAGTGACAGTTCTATGCGGTAAGTGTTATTAAGCTCATGTTACTGCTGAGGGAAATTGAAGCTCAGGGAGGCCCAAATTTGTCCTGCATGCAGACTGGGATGGTTCTAACACTCATGTCCAATGCTTCAATGCTAGAAAAGGAGTACTAGATGGAGAAAGGGTCAGTTGTACTACAATTAAAAAAGTAAAAGGAAACCTAAAGCAACATTCCAGCCATGTGTATGGACACATACACATGCTAACAGGAAAAATCAACAAGGGGTTAGAAATCAGAAATGTCTTGAAGAAAATCAGGACACATGGGTGGGTAAGGTTTAGATAAGCGACAAGAAAAACTGGAAGTGAGCTGCCCATGGAAGGCAGAGAAATTAAGTGGACCAACTAAGTTGTTTGCTAAGGGAAGAAAAGATATGAGTGGAGTCATGGATGGAGGTAATCTGAGTTATGCTGCATCTGACAGGCAACAGGGAACAACCTGTGTTCTTGGAAAGGACTGGCTGATGGGAGCAAAGATGCAGAGCAGTGCACAGGGTGGCTTGGTGCAGTCCCAGTGGGATTCTAGGCATCTAGGCTTGAGGGCCTAGGAGTGAGGGTAAGGATTCAAAAGGAAATTCAAACCCCTGAGGGAAAAGTCACAGAGCTCTCCTGGAAGCTGAGAGGTGGCGATGTCAGGCAGATGAGGGTTGCTTGAAAAGAGGAATCCTTTTTGTTGTTTTCTTTTTCCCCCAAGTGCTAATTAAAGTGCCCTATGAGATAGACAGGTCAGGGATTGTTGCCCCCGCCATGCCAGAGGGGACCAGGGCCACTGAGGAGAAACCACGTACTGGTGCCAGGTGACCCTGTAGCAAGCTGGACAGTCTCATGAATTCTGAGCCCAACCCCATTGCTTTTGGTGCACTCCATTGTGTCTGCGTGGGAGATGAGCCAACAGAGATCCCCAGAGAGGGCAGGAGTGGACCTCCGGAGGTTAGGGCAGGGGCCTAGACCTGGCCTTGTCTGGTATAGAAATCAAAGCTGGATGAGCTCCCAGATGTGAAGTGCAGAGGGTAGACCAAGCACTGGGAAGGGCATGCGGGAAGCATTCTCAGGGTGTGGCAGGAAGAGCAGGACCTGGCACAGGAGGGAGAATCTGGAGCAGAGGCCAGGGGAGAGGAGAGCTTGCAGGAGGCGGCTCTCAATGCTGCAGGAGTAAGCGGGTGAAGCGTAAGGGCTTTAGACCATTTCAGGAACAGGACTTTTGAGAGAACAGATTGCAAAGGGTTAAGGCAGAGCGTGGCAGCAGCTGTGGTGTCTTGGGAGGTGCCTAGGTGAGAAGAAATGGGGAAAAAATTGGACAGGAGTTAGGAGAGCAGGGTAAAAACGAAGGCCTTCTCACCCTAGCCTGTAGACTGAAGGATCCCAGGTTTGATTCTGGTGGAGGGCATATGCCCAGTCCGGGGCATGCAAGAGGCAACCGATCAATGATTCTCTCATCATTGATGTTTCTATCTCTCCCTTTCCGTTCCTTTCTGAAATCAATAAAATTATATTTTAGAAAACAACAAAAAACAAAGGCCTCAGCACGGGGTAATGCTGAAGATGTGTGTGTGTGTGGGGGGAGAGTCTAATTAAATGTACACTATTTAATGGAAAGAAACTTCCCATAAACGTTAGGTGGTGGTATTATTTATTTATTATTGTTAATATTATTATTGTTATTATTTATATCCCTCTAGAAGTGGAAGCCAGGACTTGAGAACAAGGGCTGGGATTTGGACTGGAGAAAGGAACCATTTCCTGAGACCAGAAATTGGAGGACTGATGGGGGACAGAGATTTCAGAGGTGAGGGCTGAGAGAGAAGGGGGAGCGCATGCTAGTCTAGATGCCCAAGAATCTAAGGTTTATGTGCCATTTGGGTGAAGTGGGAAGGAAGGGACTGTGGCAGGTTTGTGGGCAGAGAACTGGACAGTCCTAAAGTGTTAGAACTCTTTCCTTG